>DWGR01001002.1:0-18077 GCA_018247715.1 Heliconius burneyi
TGTAACCCGAGTCAGAGCGAGCGCGTCTTAGCTCCACACGAGAACAAAACTTAGAACGAAACACTATGAGAACACTGCACTGCACTTTCACCCTTACGTTTCCTCTAGATTTTGAAGGAGCACCCTCGAATGGGGGGGGTGGTTTTCAGTTTTCGTGGGGACTCACCTAGCGGGCGGTTGACACGGCGGAGCGACACGCACTGCGCCCGCCCTGCGCTCGCGCCGCCCGCCCGCACTATTTTCGGTGCCAAAAATCTAAGATTCCGATCCGCCATAGCGCTTGCTCACTCCCACATATGTTTGCTTTTGCGGTGTTTAATGAGTGAAATGTAATATACAATTAAATAATATATTTGTTAAAGAACGTATTATAAGTATATAATATATTTACATCTATTATGCGTGTGTTCTACGCTAAAATTATTTAAAGCAGTGTTAACCTGGTGGTACAAACATTATAATAATATTTAAAATTGAAATTAATATATTTTGACAGGAAATGATAGAGAAAGAGAGGAAATATACCATACCGGATGTAGACATTCTCAAGACCTAAAATAATAGTGACATGTCTTTAAGCGTCTTCATTACTAATGTCATGACTTATACGAATAAGATATAAAAAAAATTGAACTTGCCATCGTGTTCAATTATGCTATAAACATTTTATATTCTTTAATAATTATGCTAAATTCTTCGATTTTTTTATTTAATTATTGTAAATTTCATAAAAAAAATATTTTCATCGTCAATTTTAATAGAGTTCTAATTAAGGATAACTATTCCATATAATGTAGAATTCTAATATCAACAATAGTAGATATGATAACATCAAATTTATTAATTCGCATATTTATAAAATAATAGTTGTCTCTGTACTAATAGTCATATTTACATAACTAGAATAGCAAAACAAAATTATCATAAATATGTAAGTAAATATAAAAAAAAAGTAAAAAATTATGAACTTATCAATATATTTTTACAAGTCTTAACATTGAAGGTTTTCTTGAGGATATTGCACAAAACATGAGCAGAAATACATCATTTCGCTATTTTTTTTTCATTAAAAATACCCTTTTTTCAGCTTAATATTGTATCCTGCATATGGCAGAGGAGGCAGAGCAGGGAATCTAGTGCTACACTCTCTTCCCGATTTTGCGACATTGCGTGTTGAGTAACGAAAATGTAGAGCGAGAAAAATGGAAATATTAATAAATAATAATTAACTCCCCTGACTGGGGATCGAACCCACAACCGTTTATAGTCGAACGCAAAAATACAGTGTAATGGCATTTTAAAAGCATCTGTCAAGAAAATATAAAAGACTACAAATTCTAATCTTATAACAAACAACTTATAATAAAAATACAGAATCATCAAAAAAATATTATTTAAAAATGTATTTAGGTCATATTTTTACAGTCGAACGCAAAAGACGTTCTTGAAAATTTACATATACGCTAGCTACATAAATTCTTTAAGAACTAAGCGGAGATACTGTTACAAAATAACCTGATTACATCAACGTTTCTCCATCACCAGATCGTAACTATTTTTAAATTTCTAAACCAACGCTGGTCCTACTTCCAAACATTTCCAGACAAGTTGAACAATTTGAGCATTCAATTGTAATTACAAATCTGATATTGTTATTGATATCGCGGCGTTGAGTTCTGCCACTCAACACGCAACTCCAGAACTGGGCAGAAAGTGTGGAACGGAGCCTCTTAACACTAGGTTCCCTCTGTCTACCCTGATATGTGCGGTATACAGCGTGAAGCTAAAAAAAATCAGTATGTACAATGGACATGGTGAATCGATTGTTTGCGTGTGTGATTCGAAACATTTTTAAACAAAATATATATATTTTTGATCCACCTTGTATCCCGCATGTAGCGAGGGAGGCAGAGAGCGATAGAGAGGCAGTAGTATTCAGACGAATTCCGCCGAATTCTGGAGGCATTGTATGTTGACGGGCGGAACACAACGCTGTGCAAAACAAAGCAAAGAAATGAAAATATTCAATATTGCGGAGTGCAAATCGAACCCACAACCTGTCGGGGATACAATCACACGCTGCGCTCCTGTACCAGTACTGGCGACTGCCGAAATTATCATGTTGCTTGGAGAAAATGATATCGGCAATCGAACACTTTAGTGTTAGAAAGAATATGAAACCTTATTGTTTATTACGTATTTAAAATACAAATACATTTTACATTGATATGTAAAGTAGTAGTAGTAAAGTAGTCTGCTCCACAATTCGTGAAATCTAATAAAAAGGGAAAATCAATAAGTCTGTGATATTATGTTAAAATGTATTTTTAATGTAGAATATATTATAGTTATGTAATAAATGTAGAATAAAATGTATTTTTAATGTAGAATATATATAATATTTTATAGTAGCAATGTAATAAATGTAGAATAAAATGTATTTTTACCCAGCAGTTTTCTGAGCAGGAAGGCAGACCCTGGCAATAGCCGGGATTAATGCCAGATGAAGAAGAAGAAGAGAAGTATTTTTACCCATTATCTTTCCCTAGCCTGTACTGTCCCATTGCTGGGCAAAGGCCTCTCTTTTCTCGTCTATTTCGTGCTATTGAACACCAGTCAGGTTTGGAATAGTCCAGCTCGTCTCGCCATCTCCCTTTTGGTCTGTTTTAGAGTTCGGAATCCAGCTGGTAGAAGATTTCACCCAAGACTCTTTAGGCATGTGGCAGACGTGTTCGGCTCAGTCCCAATTTCAGCGTAGCGGCTTTCATACCCACGTCAGCGATTTTAGTGAGAGAGCGCAGTTGGGTGTTTCAGATTTTATCCATTTATTTAACACCTAAGATGCTGCGCTCCATCGCACGTTGGCAAACTTTGAGAGCGGACTTCTGTGAATTTTACCCACATGTTTTTTTAATGCTTTTGTTGTTTATAAAAGGATGATTTGGGAAGTTTCCATTTTCAGTTTCCCATTTTCCACCGATTTTCGCATAGCTTGTTGATTGACGAAACTCAACGCGGTATTGCTTTGACACCAGAGCGAAAAAATGCAAAATATTATTAGTTTTATTTTAAAATGTTGTTCCATGGATAAATTAAGCATAAATTAAGGTTAGGTCGGTTACAGTAATCACGTCCACAAAGTCTGTCTAAGTTGTCTTTCAACTAGTAATAATTTATACGCGTATTGCCGCCCGTTACTTTGTGTCGACATATACACCATTTCCATTTACCATTCATAGTTATTCTATTGTAGCCTTATGTATAAAATATATTATTCTAAATACCACAAACTTTTAGCATTTTTAAAACGTTATTAAAGAAAAAAAAACTTATTTACAAGACGTACCTACAAAAATTTGAACGTAGCGGGGACTCGAAACCGCGCCTCCAGGATACCGACCAGGCGAAATTTGTTAAAATCTCCCTACAGAAATGCTAACAACATAAATAAGTTTGTAACAAGCGTATAAGAATTTCAACGTAGCTCGATGAGAACGTATATCTTAGTTTCTTTTTTTTTTCGAACATGAGGTCATGCTGTTAGCCCTATTGGCTTTTTCAGCGACACCGGTTGGGTAGGGGAGAAGGTAATCTGTCCCTGAAGAAGAATATCTCAGTGGTCAGAGTGCCTGGTCGGTTTCCGGGAGGCGCGGGTTCGAGACCAGCTACGTTAAAATTTTTATGTTTTCATCATTACGTAAGAATAATTTATCCTTAATTTATGCTAGATTCATATTTTGTGATTATTATTATTTGACCAACATTTCCTCTCTTGGTTCCCGAGAAAAAAGCGAACAGACGAACAAATGAAATAATATATATTTTAGTTTCTGTGTCCCCTTAAAGTATACAAAAATTTAAAGCGTTTAATTATAAATTGATTTGAAAGATAATCATGAGATTCATCTGTTGAAAATAAGTTCAACTTAGAATTTGTTGAAAGTAAAAAACATAGCCGAATGTAGAAAAAAATATCATACAATGATTAGTACGAAAAATTATAAAATAAGAGTGTATTAGGATATATAAAATAAGAGTGTATTGTAAAATAAAAAAATAGCATTTATATATAAACGTATATTTATCTGAATGAAACAGGTAATTGAAGCTTTTGACATTCGTAGATAAGAAAAGCTAATATAATGGAACTAAGCAGTCGTGGCCCGCGGGCGCCCGGTGGACCGGTGGCCACTGGCCAATACAAAAGTATGAATGAAGCTGTACATAAACCGCATTTTTATATATAAATAGACAGAATAGATAACTGTATAAAATTGTAATATTTGTATTGAAAATAATTACTAGAAAACTTCGATACAGAATAATTCGTGAACTAGAATTATTTCCGAGAGCTCTGTATTTAGATATGATTGATCAGATATTTTATTAAATTTATACAGATATCTATTAAAAAACCTGTTACAGATTGATAGAAAATCTACTCAATGTAATGATACAATGTTATTCGATACAAAATCCAGAATTTTACATACAATTTAGTACAGATCAAGTAATTTTAAATAAATAACCTAATCTTGATATATCATAAGAATAGGTATATTCGAATGGAAACTAATAATGTATAAGTAAAAGCAATTTTTTCCGATATCCACTTGATATAAAACAGCAACGGCAGTGTTCTAATTATATAAATTGTTATAAAATTTATATTTTATAAAGGTACGTTCTTTTTACATAACTCTTTTACAATTTTAATTTTCACTCTGATCACATCGTCTTTGCAACTAAAAAGCGCGTTGAGCTAAAGGTGAGCGATTTTCTCACAAGCCTAACTTTATTAGCTAGTCGCACAGAATGGCCACCTAACATAATATTTAACTTACACACTGGAATGTTTTCAGAGATAAATTTTATAATTTAACTTGTAATTACAAATGATACGTTAACACTAGCACTAATGTTTTAAGAATTATATCAGTTTAACTTCCATGACATATATTTTAAAGGCACGAAAGTGTTACAAGACATCTTGAACATCGTCTTTGTCTTTGTACAGTTTGCAACTAGTACCACAAAACTAGAGTTAAATAAAATACGATTAAGTAAACTTATCCGAAATACAGTCATCGAAATCGTTTATTTTCGTGTGCTATACGCAAATTATACAAAAGCAGTTTTCCCGCCATTTTATTTTTTCTCACAAGATGGCGGCACTATCGCGTCGAAGACTAATATCCCGATAGGTCCGCAAATGTCTGGTCCACCTCCTCGGCGATGGCTTTGTACTTACTTCTTTCTTCAACAACTTCATCTGCCAGAAATGTTAGTTGTTAGTTTAACTACAAGGTTAGTGTATAGTTAATTGGTTAAATCAACAAATGTAAAGTACCAACATTAAGTGAATAACATGAATAAATATAAATTTAGGAACTTATCGTAGTTAAGAGGAAAATCGCCACTCAAGCGAAACAGTATTTTATTTTAGATCTATAAAATATGTACCTAATAAGATGCGGAGTAGTGATTTTTTTTTCTATATAAAAGTTAAAGGGGAAAATTTAGTACGTTAATAATCATTTAACTTTCTAACAATAATAAATTTTCTTTATTAAATGTGATATTTTTATTAATCTCTAATATACACCATTGTATACATATTGTCCATTACATGTTTGCCATTCAAAAACTATTTTACATCATATAAAAAACCATCAACATTAAAAAATACATTAATTTAAAATTTTGTTGTCTTACAGTTTGGTCAACTTTATTCAAGATTATTATAAATGGTTTAGATTAATAAAATTATCCTACACTTAGTATGAAGCGATAAAAATCAGAATTAACTAATATTATAAGAATTACATTTTTGTTTCGTTCAAAGTACGTTTTCGAAAATATCTATAACAACATGCGTTAAAAAAAGAATTCAAAAAGTAAATCAAGTAGTATGTTATAAAAGAAAAACAACAGATTAAGTTAAGGTACAGGACCAAGAGAATAAAAAAGCAACATGACCTAAGCCTGTATTGCATTTTTATTTTATACTTCAACTGCAATTTAAATATTTTAAAATTTATTGTGATATTTTTGAAAAATTGTACAAATTAAATTGTGCAAGACTTAATTAAATATATATTTGGTTCTAATTGCTATTTTATGCATACAACTTACTACATGATTAAAAATAATAATAGGCTACATGCAGACTATATTTTAAATTTATTCTAGGAATATAAAATACTTATATATGAAAAAATAATATAAAAATGGCACTATATTGTAAAATACAAAGCTTCCAAAACTTGTTAAAAAAAAAACAAGCACAGGATAAAAATAAAACGAAAATTTACAATAATAAATTATTTATTTTAAATAAATGAAAAATAAATACCGCCCTAAATAATAAGATGTGTGTGTTTCAAGTATAAAATATATCTATACATAAATAGTGTAATAGTGGGCTGGTGGTCGCACCGGCAAGGAAAAAGGTAGTAGGGAAAGTCCAGTTTATTCCTTGAGAATGAGTTCCACGAAGGCGGTGTCCAGATCGTCTCCAATGTCCTTGTACTTCTCCTTTTCAGCGACAAGTTCGTCTGTGCATTTCCAATATAGACTTAGTCATATGTTTTTTTTGTATTAATTTTAAAAGTGCAGTTTATTATACCAGGATTTTGAAACTAAATTTTAGCCCCAATTATTTTTAAAATAATTATATCTTTTTAACATGAATGCATGATAAAAAAATACTGAATTTCTTTTATGAACATTGTATTACCATTTCAATAAAAACTCCCTTTAAGTCAAGTTTTAGCATCATTTACCGTTAAAAGTATTAAAAACGCTTACATGTTGCGATCCTAGTTATTCCGAAGCCATGCGTCGTTTTCGCTAAATAGCCTTAAAAGACTGGCGTAAAATAGTTTTTTTGGCACTTTCAATACATGCAATTTGAGAAGCATTGGTAGCTGCCGGTACTTGGTCGATGGGGAAACGAAAGATAGATATTGTTGAGTATTTTTTACTGATAAATGCACATGAAAAGCGTCAGACAAACGTTAGAAGTGATTAGATGATCAGTGGCAGCATGTGCAGCGGTCGCAGACTCGCCCCAGGTCGCGTGGTATTCCAAACTCCATGAACGTGACGTCCAACTCCTTTCCCATTTCGTCTAAAAGCTCCTTGCCGGCGATCAGATCGTCTGCGAAGACCGACGATCAATCGCGTCACACTTTCATTTGTTAGTTCGTTTCGACACTCGCATGCTCGTTAGGTTCACACGACTGAGGGATATTGAAACTCTATTCCACCAGCTAAGATATTCGCTGTTTATTTAGTTAAATTTTATATAACACATTTTCGGAAAGGGAAATTGTACTCAAGGAGTGAGGAAATTTTGGGAGCACGCTTTAAGTTAAACTAAGTATACAGGTAGTTATTATTCAGCGGCTTCAGGGGCAGGCTCGGCGGCGGGAGCGGAGTCACCCTGCGGGGGAGGTGTGGGCTCCTTGGGGGGAGGAGTGGGCTCTTTCGGGGGTGGTGGCGGGGGAGTGGGCTCTTTAGGTGGTGGTGGCGGGGGAGTTGGCTCCTTTGGTGGTGGTGGAGGGGGAGGGGAGGGCTCCTTGGGTGGTGGTGGAGGAGGAGCGTTCATTTTTTTCTCGAGGGCTTTCTTCGCGTTTTCAACTTGTTTCTCTGTCATCTCCACGCCTGGGATCAACTCCACGACTGTGTCGTCGATGTCGTCACCGATGTCATTGAACTGCTCCTTTGCGTTGATCAGGTCATCTGCATCAGGTATGCCGGTCAGGGGTCTTGAATTTGTATCGTGTGTTAGTGACCTTCTGAATTGGTTTCACTGGTACGTAAACGTGTGTGGTCATGCGTTAACACGGCCGTATTCATGCCTCGTTATTCATTTGTCTATGGGGTCAGGAATAGTGTTGCCAGCCTCATTTTACTCGATATTGTCACGACTTAAATACAAATTTTAAATTTGAAAACGATTTTGGCAATTTTATAAGAATAAATTTTTGTGATTCTATTGCGTGATTAACGAGCGCGTAGAAACCCAATATCATCTGATCTACAATATTCCTGTTGTCTTCTCTGGGATTTTTGGTGCATTGTTTCTGGCAACACCAGTAAGTTATCTTCTATATGTCTCCATGCTTTTCTATTTTCTAGGGGGCAAAATCATCCTCCGGAACTAGGTGCAAGTTCATGCGTGTTATACACATTTTTTGTCACGTGATTCTTGCAGATTGGAACACCGGTTTTTGGAAAGTTATCTTCTACAATGGATCTCATTTGCAAGTTATCATGCATTTAGTTTTTGCTACTTATGTTTAAATGGATTTATATTTTGATTGATCCATATATTATGCGAAATGTTAGCAATCCATGCTTCGACATTGTATAAGAATGGATCTCTCTCCTTATTCTTAAACAATTCTTTTTGAGACAAATTCTTGGACCCCCTAATTCGTACTAACTTCTTTTAAAACGCATGCGGTCACACTTCGTTACAATACAAAGGAGTTTTATAATGTTCTTTGCTTCGATAAATGGTGATATTTACAATGGTTGATTGTTTTTAAATTAATGAGATGTTCCGTTTATTAATTTCGTAAATATTTTTTTTAACAGATTTTGTTTTTATTAACATAAATGAAATTACACATAAAAAGTATAATATGGATGTTTTCAAGTATAGCTGGTGGAATCTTATTTTATAAGGATAGTGATGGGTGCAAGACAAATTAGTAAAAACACAACGGGTTAAAAATAATAATGTAATATATTTATAAACGCTTGTGTTAGAATATTCTTAAAATCATTAATTTATTTCTCACATACTTATCTATCAATTCATTAATCAATAACATTTAAAAAAAAAGACGCATTACCCTCGATCGATTTTAAATTACATATTTTTCGTAACATTACGCGAATAACCCGATATATGTATCAGGGATTTAATTGCCATCTTTATAAGAAAACGTTGTCAATATTTATATATATATTTATTTATTTATTTATTATTAAGAAATAATTACCGACGGAAATTATGACACAGGACACAAAACAAATAAGAAATATATCAAATTCATATCAAGCATATACTCATAAATATCATTATACGCGTCACCATCACTCATTAAATAAAATTATGTAACTAATCTTCTTCGTATCGTTAAGTAAATATGTAAAAGTTCATAATAAATCGCAAACAGTGCACATCCCGATACATTAACAGTAAATATTCACTCAAATCGGAATAGTTACAGGAATGTCGTTCCTTCGTGTCTTTTCAATCGCAATTAGATTACAATAACATTAACGACTCATGTTTGGTCCCAATGGTGGAATGTACAAAATGCCTAATGCTTAATAAAACATACATAAGATTAATCGCGACTAATTTTTCATTTTGACAATACAACAAATAAAGAAATTAAATTAAACTCTCATTCGGGACATTAATATTAGTAATTTGTGTAGTAGATTTAAAAAATTGCACATGGCAGTGTGTCGTAGCGAACACTCGATATGACGTTACATGTTAAAAAAAACAGCTGGCAATTACTTTACATTTAGTGACATCTAGTCGCCCGCCCGCTTCACTACACAGCTAGTACAGATATACATATCAAAAAAAATAAAAATCAAAGCATAGTTAATAAATAAAAAAAATGACACAAAAAGCGCGCCTAAGCCATATTGTCGCATTGACAGCTGTCACATTTGACAAGCGTTTCTCGGAGAGCAGCCCGGGGTTGTCAGATCTCGATATTCTTTTGGTTTAATTAAACATTTAATTCATATAAAGTGAAATTAACAAAATTAAGTAATTTGTGTTCAACCGGCACGTTCTTAATGCCATAATTAAAAAACTGACCTATTAGTTACAAACTGTAATATATTTTTTTAATCTACATCATACAGGATACATCGTTTAGCAATATATTTTGCTCTTTATCTCTATTTTATTACATTATTTAGACAAGATCTGGCAGCCCTAAAGGTGCGTGCGACAGTCACAGGGCGTAGTGAGGCGGGCGGGGAGAACGGTAGGGGGAGGGGGAGTGAAGGATGTGTGTGCTAGTTCACATGTTCTGTATGTCGTGGAGCGTTGCCTCCATCTCCTCCTGCAGCACTTTGCTCTTTTCGCGCTCGCCCACCAGGTCGTCTGGAAGTTGGTACGCGCGACGTTCAGAACCACATGAATCGATTTACATTCTCGATATTAGCAGATAAAAATTTTGTCTTTCGTATGACTCCCATCAACACGTTGTTTAGAATCGTCTTGGATCGTGCCACTATCGAGAATGTTAAACCGATGGGTTAAAACAAAAAAAAAACAACATTTAATTAAAAACCATGCAAAAGTACTGACAATAAATCAATCTACAACAGTTCGGGCCTTCTAGCGGGACATTTAAAAACTCCATGCTGACAAATAAACAAAATCACAACTGGAAAAATATATCAAAATGTAAAAAAAAGTATGTCAGATTGTATTTTCCCAATTGATTCATAAAAACTAAGTATGTTACTATGGAAATAAGAAAAAAAATATATAAATTAAGCTAGAATCACATAGCGCAATGAAAGTAAATAAGCTAACAACTATAGTACAGCATTGAAACTCAAAAACAGCTTGATGGCTGATGGCTTCAGTGCGTTCATGTCAAAGCTTTGGTTATTCAAATGTAATTTTGTTACAACTTGACTTTAGAGATAATCTGAATAGTACACTTAACCGACTGCTGTACCGGACAAAACACTTTATCTGGAGAACCTTGAACACTATCATTAAATGATTATACATTTGATTTCCTTTTAGAACACAGTCTTAGTGCTCTCGAAGCAATTTACTGTTTTTTTATATTATCGTCGTTTACTGAATTTCAATATTAAATAAATTCTTTTGGTATGATATCTATTTATTAGGGAAATAATATTACCTTCAAGCCTGTCGACTTCCTTCTGGAGTTTCTGGACAGAGCGCTCAGCGAATTCAGCGCGAGCTTCAGCCTGGAATATTTTGTCAACATTTTAATATACGGTTATTAAGGAAACAGCCTATTTTCTTTAAAAAAATATATTGTATCTACATTTGTACTAAAACTCAGTTCTTATAATTTAATTTTACATTCTAAAGAAAATAGACTGTTTCGTCATTTTTACCAATTCATGCAACATTTACTTTATAAGAAGGTTATTTTAATCAAATTTAATGAAAAGTTTCAATTTATATCCAATATTTAAATAAAAAACGTTTAAATATTAAGAAACAAAAACAATTGTACACACTTTTAGCACAAAAATCTAAATATTACACATTAAAATGTAAAGCGTTCCATTCCATGCAATTTACCTTTACCAAAAAAGCAGCACTGTGCTGAAGACAACTGAATAATAAACCTTCACCTTACTTAAATACAAATAAATAAACGAATAATAATTATAGGAATGTGTAATGCGAAAAGGGTAGCTTTAGTCACAGTACTTTTTTTTATAGAATAACACTTTCATAGATCTAAACTTCTATGAATCATATTTCCAAATTATACATTTTTTTTGTTTTTATACTTCAAAATAAAATTAATTCAAAGATAACAAATTGTGTTTCACTAAAATGACTTTACAAAAGTCAACTAAGAGTAAATTTATGATATCAGATTGGAACCTGTGACCAAAGCCCCAAGGAGAGGGACTTACTTGCGTCAATTTCTGCGAGAGGCTGTGTATCTTATCCTCGACGTGTTCGCGGGACGCCATCGCCTGGCACACAGACTCATTACACAAGTGACAAGCCCGCGGGCTTGCTGACCGTGTTGTGACTTTACGATGCTAACACATCGATTTTAAATCGATTTTCAAACATAAATGGATAATAAATCAACTATTATATAGAAAAAAATCCCGACATTGGGAAGAAAGAAAAATACTATAATCGACGGATTGATACGAGCAGAATGTTTTTTAGGTAATAGGACAAATTTAAGGAATCAATATTGACATTATGTTAGACATAAGAAACATAACTGAGAATAATTATTTCTATGGAGACCCTTGTAAAATATACAGAATATAGGAAATAAAAAAATAAAACTGGGGGGGGGGATAAAATAAAGCATTTACCCAAATCTACGATAAGCATAAAATCAAACTTCCGGGAGCTACTAAACTAAATATAACCCACAAACGTTCAATCACAACACAGTCGCAAAGTAATACATACATGATAAATAATAAATAAAGAAGTAAATTAATACACAGGTGTATATATACTAGAGGACAAAAGGACCGCTTTAAAGATACATAGATGAAGCACCAACCTCAGCCAACTGGACTAAACGAACCTGCACCAGGGAAAAAGATCCTCATACCCTTAAATGACAATCGACAATATATACAAAAAGAATTACAATTTCATATACTTCCATATATAAGAAAAAATGATAACACGTATTGTATGCGTTAATTGGTCATCTTATTGTTATAAAATTGTAATTTATGTAATATCGCTATTTTCTTATAATGGGCAGAAAAGAGGATCTCCTTCACCAAACACACATGAGCATGAATCGAGACTAAAACCGCAACCATTCCTATCTACGAGGTTCCTTGGTTTCCTTTGTATTACCTCTTTGAGTTGAGCGTCGAGGAGATGCACCTGCTCCTCCAACGATTCTTCTCTTTGTGTCGCCTGTGATTATTTTAGGTTAACGGTACACAAAAACAGCGAAAACGACAAAAAAAACTCCATGCAGTATCCTACAGTGATCGTGCGACAAATTTATTAAACGTCATTATCATTTAATTTAAATAATTAATAAATTAATGCTATAATAGATATAAAATAAAATTTAATTCTTTCTTTACTAAATCCGTCACTGTTTATATGAAATAATTGCCACTGTGAGATACCTGTACGAAGATTAGAATTAAAACTCAATATCATAACTGTTAAAGGAAACAACATCTAAGATGGAATCGAAATTAAAAGAGGAAAACGGCAATAGTCGCACTACTGGGACATACTCGATGAATTATTAAAAATCATCGCTCATGTACAAAATAAAAATCATTATCTTTCATTTCTTTTTCAATATAAAAAAAATATAAAAAATAATTAATGAACGACAATCCGACAAATCAAATTAAATCGATAATTAATCGAGTTTGCCCATCACTAAAGGGTGTGTGCGTACAAGCGTACAAAACACTCATATGAACCGATCGCGATCATGTCACACCTCCTTTAGGCGGGTGGTGAGGGTTTTGATTTGGTTTTTGTACTCCTCCTCGCGCTGGTTGGCCTGTTACAATTACACTAATTATTGTTCTGTTTCAAAATGTAACTTATTAACATTTAAATTATTTTGGCTTTTACAATATAAACAAATCAAATAGAGAAACCTAAAATATAATTAAGTGTAATAAAAGTTGAAAACCAAAGGCCAAAAAGTAAAAGTAAGAAGTTACATTGAAGAATTACCAAAACTATTTTGCGGCGAAATCATGTAAACCTTTATATAAATTGCTGAAAAAAAAAACATCATCCTACATATCAGTTATAATCTACATAGAAAAATACATGATACTGTATGAAAATATTTAGGAAAATGAAATATATTTTGTTCACTTCTAACATCTTAGCAAATATATGGAGAAGAATTTGGTTGGTGCATCATAATTTTTCTCTTAACCCTAGTAATAAAATTTTATCATAGAATTGAATCTCATGATTATTAGCATTCCTAGCTCTGCTCATATTTATTGAGTCTAGCTCTTTAAGAGTTGAAATTTTCCAAACATACCTTTTCCTCAGAGACTTCCAGGGATTTCAGGTTGTTACCGACAACGCGGAGTTCCTCTTCAAGCTCGACGATTTTGCTGCAAATACACGTGAAAACTTAATTTCATCCATTATTAAAAATAATAAATAGTTTAATAATTAACAGAGTGTAGTATTTAATAAAATCTAGAATTTGGCCCTTATTTATAACAAATGACTTGGACATTGGCCTCTATCCATCAATTAAATGAATCATTGGATGACCTAAATAGTTATCAATTTAAAATTAAATATAGTGCACTTAATAACACTAGGCTGGATCATGCTGGTTACAAAAAAATTCTTGTTGACAGGTGCCATAACTTAGCGTTATAATAAAAAACTATCAAAAATCCATGCAAAACCAAAAAAAAAGGGTATTATAGTATTATAATCCAGAAAATAATCTGGAAAATAATTCCAGATATGTAGAACACAGACAGCAATATCATGTATAAACAGATAATAAGCTCTTGGCAAGTTGTTTGGGTAACATAAATATATAATATTGTTGTCTCTGTATCAAGTCTGTTATTTTATTGACGATTTATTTCGTCCCAAATAGAAAAGATCTTTAAATAAATCATATAAGAATTTTATTGTAATATTTCTTATAAATTTGGGGAAATATCTTGTCAATAATGTAGATGTCTCGCCAAGATATCAATTCTGAAGACATTTCGAATTAAAATCTTAACATATTGACAGGATTCGTATCAAAAAGTATGCATCTTGGCAGAGACACAAAATTTAAGCATACATAAGCAAGTAGTGTTGTGCTATTCCTAGATCCGTTTAAAATTTTATCGATTAAAAAAAATTTGGTCAAATTTGTTTCATGTAAAATACTATTACACTCTGTGTATTCAAAATGATACTGTTCTATTTTAAAGACATGTTATCAAGATAACGTGCACGTATACTATCGATTTGAAATGACTACCAATATTTTCTATTAGTGTTTGGTGTATTAGACGCTATTACCATTCAATAAAAGTACAATAGGGCGTCGATTATCCGAATTTATTAGTTATAGCTTATTTCAAATAATCGAACTGTTTTAATTCAGCCATTGATCCACATGGATAGTAGTGTAGCAGTATAGAAAAAATACAAATGTCTTAATCTTAAATTCTTATTTATTGGTCAATTAGAACGCACTAAGAATACACGATTAAGCAGCAGCAGTTCGGATAAGCGATAATTCGGTTGACCGGACGTTCGCATAATCGACACTTTATCGACTTATATTGTTGATAATGTTGTTAGGTAATTAGATCTTACCACTCGCTTTGCTCAGCGCGCTCCTCGGCCCGCTCGAGGTCCTGCTCCATCAGCACGAGCTTGCGCGCCACCTACCGCCGCCAGCGTTAGTACACGCACGCACACACACACTACGCCGCCGCTCTCCACTTCGTGCATTTACGTACATTTATGTACATTCATGTGTATTGTGCTTATTTCAAGTTCATTTTTGATAGATTCGCGGAATGTGCAATTGTGGAAAAGTTCGCAATTTCGTTAAGCATATCGGTTGACTTTTAACTTTTATTGAGTACATATCGATTTCGAAACGACTGTGCAGTGGTTGTGCAACGTATTCGCGATTTAAGATTCGTCTGTTGGAAGTGAGATAAGGGAAAGATAAGGTAAGGTAAGGATTTGGATATTATCAAATGTCAAATTGCAGCATTGGTATTTACTCAACACAAATTTTTGATGTCAATGTTGTTTTTTTTTAATCGACATATTATTATATTATATATATCTAAAACTTGTCCGCGGACGTTTCGATAATGCAAATAAAGCGACACAAAAAAAATGCAATCAAATTTAAACACATAGCGGGTAGCGGAGAGCGGCGTCGGAACGTAAGTAAAATATAAAAACGAGGGTTGTCCCAAAACATTTAAACTAAAATTTAGTTTGATAAAAAATTTAACGAAATAAAATCTAAGTGCTATCTAGTGCGTTATTATAATCGTTATGTGATGTGTGCGCTTGCATATGTGCGGCACGCATACGGCCAGTAATTCTGGTGTAATGCGGTGCATATCTGAAAACGAAAATTTCCCTATACCACACACACTCCGGCACGGACTAGCCTACGCCCTACGCTCTATATTATATAAGATGGTACACACACTAAGGACAGAAATTTAGTCGACACACGGACATGATAGTTAAGATTGCGTAAGATATATCCATGAAATGGGGCAACCCTTGTTTATTTAAAACGGAGAAATCATCCTTGCAACGAGACGACTCCTGCAAGCATCACTCTCCGTCAGACTTAATTAATAGTAATGCAATATCAATTAATTAAAAAGACAACACCTCAGTTAATTGTATGACTGATGCAAGAAATTAGCGCAATTTCTCCATTTCACCTTCCTCGACGACCTAGAGTTGACATGCAAAACAGCAACGAATCGATGTTAAATATCGATATCGATAATACGAATTACGGTGCAATATTAAAGGCAAATGAACAACCATGCAAAAAAAACGAGAAAACTTGTAAAACAAAGCCACAGGTTTACCACACTGCCACTCAATGTTACCAGATACACTGCAACGGAATTTATTCTTAAACTTTGTATCCTTTTTTAGATTTTTTTAAGGTTTGGATCACAAACAAATGTTTCGATGTAAAGTAACATTGATGAGATAGGAAACCAGCGGCGAAATTGATGAGACACCTACGATTCGCCGGCTTCGGCGCGTTCTTCCGCGCGCTCCAAGTCAGCTTCAACCATGGCCAGCTTACGAGCCACCTGAAGATATCACAATGTTTTAGAAACCTGCTAAGCCACTACTACACTACCGAGGGTACGCTACTAGTAAATAAAAAGAGAATATTTAAATTAAATAAGGATATTTCCATTTAAAGTTGCACAGTTTTAAAATTATATAAACTGTTACTAAGTAGTCACTACAAGATATTGGGTAACAAGTTGCCTAAAAAAATCATTCAGTAATTTCTTACAGCTGCATGTGCAATAAAATAAAATATTCATGTAATAAATAATTATAACACATCTGAAAGTTACGCAGACGGGAGTACCAAGAACCGTTGATTTTCTCTCATGTGTTGTCAGAGGTTCACTTGGAAGTTAAGCAACTGAAACCGTATAAGGGAGCATTACTTATGTAACGACGTACACGAAGCGTGGACTTGCCCTTATAAGGAAAGGAAACGTACGGTCTTGCACGATACGTCTCCATTTTGGGCTCGACTTTTAAAATTGACACAGGGTCATATGTCAGGGGAAATAGGACAGTCATATTAAAGCCATCTGTTTTAAACACATGTTACTTTTTTGATGCTTCGCAAAATACTGTATATGGAATTGAAGGCGAATAATATATCTTATCAGTGATAACGTCTCGATTCCTAAGTACGTTATCACGAAAAACACGCTTCTTATAGCATAATTAAGTCACGCCACGGATATTAATTTAAAAACATTATTAATTATTGTCAGCTTTAAACGGTTACACATTGGTTTTACTTTTTAAGGCAACTCAACATTTTATCGTGTTAGTGTGTAGGTACTTTTTAAGTTTCATTTGTTTCTTTGAAAAGGTCTAGAGTCGACCGAAAAACATCATAAACACACACAAAAAATCAGTGCTGCGACAGCGAAATTTTGTTAATAGAACAACAGAAAAAATATTCACAACAGAATAATAGCCTGGTTATGATTTAGGGAGATGCAAAAACGACACAACTCAAAGGACCTCATCGTATTTCTTGTCAGCCTCCTCAGCGAGGAACCTGGCCTCCTTGAGCTGGTTCTCCAGAGCGTCCATACGTTCTTCATCGGCCAACGACCTGTTCTCCAGAACCTTCCTTGCGCTGAATCCCATAATAATATCGATTAACGAATGACAATAAATGGATTTTTATGTCGATGATTGTGATTAGAAAAGATTATATTTTGGAATACTATAACGATGATTCAAGGGAAACCCAAGTTAGAAGACATGCAAAGAACACATTGGCAAGAAACGTTTAAAGCGACAAATAACTTGATCACTGTGGAAGAATACCGTTAAAATTAAGAACAAGCATTTTTAAACGTGGTCATTATTTATGTAATTTAGTTAAAAAGTAAACATATTCATTTAAAGATGCTGATTCTTATATAAATATATTATAAACTTAAACTTATAACACACTCATGAAGATTTCTCAGAAATATCTTAATAAAATTTTTATTTCATTTAAAAATCAGAAACAAGTTTTCAAAGAATATTCTTCTTG
>DWGR01001003.1:0-18060 GCA_018247715.1 Heliconius burneyi
ATTTTTGCTTACTATTATTCTTTTTAAGTGTCCATCTATCCATTTCAGTCGAAAATATTAAATGTACAGACAAAATGTTTTTACTGTTTTATTATATATAGAGATAAATCAATTAAATCAGCGTCGCACTGTATCCCGCAAACAGCAGGGTATGCAGAGGGAATCTTGTGTTAAGACACTCCGCTTCCAACTTTCCATAATTCTGGAAGAATTGCGTATTGAGTGGTAGAACTCAACGCTACGCTTTGCCTCGAGACCAGAGCGAAGAAATAGAAATATAAATTTAAATAAATATATAATTTCCTCGAATGGGAATCGAACCCACAATAAGTCGATATTTGCATGGTGCTTTTTTTTAGTTATCCTTAGTTGCTGGCAAGGACTATGATACTGAAAGGATCCAGTATCACTGATACTGTTTTTTTTAAAATGAAGAGCTTTGTTGTTTTTGTTTGTTTCAAAGTATTATTTTCAGAAATGCTAAAATGTTATTAGGTTTTTATTAAAGAAAATAATTAAAAAGATAACACTAGGTTCTCTCTGACTATTATGCTGTGTGCGGAATATAGCGAGAAGCCGATTTAATTATTTATTCTTTTAATAAGAATCTAGGAACATTGTTGTCCACGCTAGGATAGGAATATAAATTGAACCTAATACAGAATGGCCCTTTGTGTTCTCCAGACGATATTGAACCAATAGATAACTTTTCAATGAACCGCCACATGAAATAAAAATAGAGCTTATGAGTTTTTGGTATGGCTATCACGCCTTTACAAGCCAAAAGCTTTTTTTTATATTCTCTTATTTTATTTTTTAACGTGATTTATTTCTATGAATTTCGAAAACTGATTGAGGCTAGTCGTGAAGCATGGGCACAAGCGTGCGCCAGGTTAAGGGTTCGATTCTCACTTGAGGTTAATGGAAAATTTAATATTTTCATTTGCCCACTCTGGTAACGAGGCACAGCACGGCCTTGAGTTCAGCCACCCCACATGCAATAATTCGAAAATTTGGAAAAGTGGGCAACGATGTGGTTCCTAGGTTCCCTTTGCCTGCCCTGCTATATGCAGGATACAGTGTAAACACTTACATTGAATAAAGTCTGCCCTTCAACTCGCAATGCCTCCAGAATTTGGCAGAAAGTGGGGAACGGAGGATACTAGGTTCCCTCAGTCTACCTTGCTGTATGCGGGATACAGCGTGAAGCTGCTTTTATGCTTTTTTTAATATAATATTGCTATAAAAATTATAAGCAAATACATAAAACTCTTTTAAATTTTAGAAAAATGTAGTTAGAAAGGCAAAATAAAAATAACTACCTAAGAACATTCGAATTCACATATTATATATGTTAGACATGTTACAAGTGGACCGCATCGGTGTCGTTTTAAAATTCCAATTTACATATAAAAATATTTTCATTTATTTTGAAACAATATTCTAAAATCTAAATGAAAGAGATCTGTGTTCATTTAAAGCCGGACATTGTTGATAGCCGGCACACACCCAATCTGTACGGTTAGTTGCTCCCAGGTGAGTGGTTGCCAATTGATAAATGGATAACCAATACTAATCCTATAGCAGCGTAGCAAATACTATTGTCTACATATATACATACAAATGACTGCAAAAATTAACTAAAAAGGGTTTTTTTTCCATAATTTCAAATTGAACTAAAAATAATGTACGATATATAATAGATATAAGGTCCTTGGGTAGCACATCCTAACGCTATGGGTAATTCTCGAAAAGCAACTTGCAGTTAATATAGGTACATACATATATTACTATAACATTGCGGCGTTCGGTTACGCCAGCCGCTGCCAAGACCGAGAGCCCGGTTACCAAAAGAGAAATGAGACGGTACTGTTTGAACAGAACGGACTCCTTTTAAATAAAATAGGTTTACATTTCCACCAACAAAAAGTATGATGAGTCTGAATCCGTCCGTCCCGTCGTCCGTAGTTCTGATCGAGTTCATTTGAATTCTTTTTACTCGTTTGGTCATTTCCGTCAGTCATCCTCCCAGACAGAGATGTACCTTTATTTTCCGTTTCCCCTGAAAGGGCTCCACTTTCATGTTAGTGAGTACGCATACTGTCTTAACTACATATTAGACTAATATAATCCTCGAAATTTTCAGCTTTGCTAAAGTGACGTAGGTGGGCTGGGATCTTTGGCTAGTAAGTAATAAATCTTAATGCATTGTGAAGTGCTGGAATTCAACGCCGCACTGTGCATCGACACCAAAACTTTAAGCGTTACTTTACAAAAAATCAGAAAAGGTCAACTTTTGCTATATAACATACCTCTATATAGTCACTGCAAAGCTAATAAAGACTACATAGATAACATGCTACTACAGACGTACATATGTACATACAATATGTTATCTCTAATATAAGCCCCCAGAGCGTTGTTTATCAGATAATTTCCCACACGCCTTCTAGTTCCAACAAACATGTTCTAACTTGTCTTAGCTCGACTTTAGTCAATGTCACGCTACAAGATAAGTATCAGAGTCTGGACCCGAGGCAATTTTGTAAAGGAAATTTTAGGTGTTAAGTTTGAGACAAAATTATTTACTTATATTCTAACTAGATTAGACAAGACTTACATATTTATATTCTAACCAGTGTGTGTTATTCAAAATTTTTTTTTGGCTCACCTGTCTCGGATAGAGCAGGATAGGTAGAGGGAACCTGGGAACCTACTTTCAAGTATTGTGAATGGTTAAATATCTTTTTTGCTAATCGCCACGCTTTGTCTTGTTACGAAGAGCGTTGTGCCGCTGCACTACGATACTATATTTAAGTATGTTTTAGCTTCACCCTGTCCCCGCACAAGAGAGTAGACAGAGGGAACCTGGAAAACTAACGTGACAATCCATTCCCATCAAAACACTTAAGTTTCTCACCTCTTCGCCGAATTCTTGAGACATTTCTGATACTCAACACTCAAAGCCTCCTAAAATCTAACTATCCCAACGGAGTATCTTCATACTAGGTTCCCTCTGCTTACCATACTCTATGCGTAAAACTAAAAAAAACTACATAAATTTTAATGTGTCATTTAAAATTTTAAACAACAATATGAACTTCCAACTCCATAAATCTTATAAATTGCCAATTTTTCATTAAATAATTATGATGGTGTAGCATATTTCCACAGAAAATATATTCCACGAACCAACCTACATGACTCCGCGCATATAAATAGTCTGCCGAAATCACTTTAAATAAATTGTGAGGCTTATTCGTATCATATATTCTGCTCTCGCGGAACTGTTCACGAGATTTGGCATACGAAACTAAATGTTTAATAAATGGTGTCGCTACAATACCATAAAAACACATCACAAGATCTTTCCAATCGGAATGCTTCAAGAATTCGGCGGAGAGTGGGGAGCGGAGAGTCTTAATACTAGTTTCATTCAGTCTATCCTTCTACATGTGCGGTACAACGTAGACCTGAAAAGAATTGACTTATGAGGTAAGAGGGGGAAAGAAATCCACAACTCAGATTTTACTAGCAAATGCTGTGCTATTGCGCCGCGATATCCTAAAATAAGTTTCTCGTCATTTTTTTCGAATATAAGTTTAATGCTGTTAGCCCTATTGGCTTCTACAGCGACACCGGTTGGGTAAGGAAGAGGATACCCTGTCCCTGAAGAAATGCAAGCACTGTGGCTGCCTGCGAGGGAGTCGACAACTGTAAGGGCGCTACCAGCGGGAATCGAACAACGGCTTGCGGCCGTCGAGCAGACTGAAAAAGTGATGTGAAGGTACACATATAAATTTCTCGTTAAAATAAGTTTGGTTCTATCATGAAATGGAATAAAGTGCTATAATACGAGTACATGTATGTTAGATATTAGAAAGAGATATTTTCTGGGGGAGTCTTAACTTTATTCGGCAAAAAGTGGGGAACGGAGTGTCTTAACACTGGGTTCCCTCTGCCTGCACTGCTGTATGCGGGATACAGCGTGAAGCTAAACCAATATGTTTTTAAATTTACAGGCCTAATTTATTAGTAAATTTTTTGGGGTGGACACAACGCTATTCTGGGGTCAGCACGGACACGTGGCTCCTCTGTTCCTACGCCCTAACTGATAGTACATCATTGACTATCTAACAGAAAAATTATTATTCAATTCGAGCCAGAGTTCTTGAGATTAGCACCTTGAACCAAACAAACTGTTCAATTGTATAATAATATACTAATAATAATAGGGATCTGTCTAGTAAAGAGCTATCCATTTTAATCCAAATTAATTCCATAGTTAAGTCTAGCGGACATTTCCTTACGAAGTTGAAATGCAAAAGGACGATTTCGATAGTAGAACCGAGGTCGTGGTCAGAACGTTCATTGGGTACTCTTGGCTGTCTTCCAAATGTACAGAAGTTTGTCATTTGACTACGTTGTTATAGCCCCAATGGAAGAATAATTGGCTGATAAAGAAATTTTAATAGGAAATCTGTATTTGATTTGTGTGGTAAATTTCTTTAGAGGGTTCCGTACATATAGGACAGAACCTTTGATCACTGTTGTCCGTCTATCTGTCTGTTAATTTTTGTGTAACTCGTATAAAAACGATAAATATGAAGAAAAAAAAAAGATACTGCCAAGCATGAGTCGGACTCGCGTACGAAATCTTCTTTACGAATATTTTATTCTGTTTTTTAGTGTTTGATGTTATAGCGCCATCACGAATACACCTTCTATAAAACCTTTAACTGTCTAACTGACAGATAAACGGACCGACCGGGCGATGGACGGATATACACTTGGACAGCGGAGCTTAGTGATATTACGTGTTTTATCCTATGGATACGGAACTCTAAAAATTTGTAAATTATAACTTAAACATATATTAACTTTTAATTAAGCCGCGCTTATTTTTGTTATCAGAGTATCTAAAATGTATATTTCCATACTCTGGTGAATGGATGATGAATAGAAAGAAGAAAGACTAATTGATAATTATATATATTAGCGGGAATCGAACGTACAACCGTCGTGTTAAATGCCCCACGTTCAACCCTATCATATTTAAATTAAAAGCATAAACTCTAATTACACGTTTTAATTATAAATTGTCGCCCATGTTTATGAGACGTTTATGTGCTACAGATTTAAAGCAAGCTGCTACGTTATAATTACAAAATATATTTAATTATTATTACTTTGTTTCTATTATATTAAAAAAGTAATTATTTCTAATGTTTTTAAAAGGTTGTTATATTTTTAGTGGCGTCTGTAAACGCGACGTTTGTAAGTTCGATTCCCAATAGGGTTAATACAATATTTAATGTTATTATTTTATTACTCGCAAATTAGGCGGAAAGTGGAGGGTGGATGTTAATAGGAGGGAGAGTGTCTTAACACCCAGGTTTCCTCTACCTATAAAAACAAATAATAAATGAAAATCAGCTTCACGCTGTATCCTGCACACAGTAGGTTAACCGAGTGTTAAGATACTCCGTTCCTCACTTTCTGCCGAAATCTGGAGGCATTGCGTGTTGAGTGGCAGAATTCAACGCTGCGCTTTGCTTTTAAGCCAGAGTGAGGAAAGGATATATAAATAAATATATATTTCATTCCTAAATAAATATTTCACTTCTTCAAGTGTGGATCGAACCCACAACCGTCGCGTCACAACAGACTCCTATAAAACAGATTTTACATTTTTTTATTTACCAGTGTGAGTATTTTATTTTGTAAAGTAGAAAAGAAAACATTTTCTTAATTGTGTTTTTACTTATTATTATAACAAGCGAAGGGGGAAGTCGAATCCTCTCAGAAATGTAAGTCAAAGTAGAGCACGAAGAGAGAATTTTCGAAAACTTCTACGGAAACGGGTGAAACGAAATTACAATTAACTCATAAAGTACACGCAAACGAACTACGATGCATACTAATATTATAAATTTGAATGTAAGTTTGTCTGTTTTACGCCAAGACTACCTTACCGATTATCACGAAACTCTGCACACATATTTTTAAAGGACGGATATTGGATATCTTTTTATTTTAAAAAAATAGACTTAAAAAATATTATCTATATATATAATAAAACAGTATACATATTTTGCCTGTACATTTAGTATTTTGACTGAAAGAGATGGAGGGACACTTAAAAAATATAATAGAAGCAATATTTTTTTAAAATTTCTTGTTTGTCTGTCTGTCTGTATGTATATGGTCACGCTTATCTTCGAAAATATTAAAGCGATGTACTTTCACTAATTGCTTTGTCTTAACTCAACTTAACATCTTAAGTTTGTTTCATCAAAATCAGTTCATTAAAAAAATAGCTATCGACTTTTGAATGAACTGAAGGCATGAGTTTGCCTGCAAACATACAGCCATATCTATACTTATAATAAATCTGTATTTTTAACCAACTTTTGAAAACAAGGAGGAGGTTCTCAACTAAATATTTTCGATTCGATATTCGATTCATTTATTCGATTAATTATATTGGATTCGATTTCGATATTGGATTATTAGATTCGATTTGGGTATTTTTTTGTAATATGCAATCAATACAATTATTTTATAAAGAATATTATAAATCCTTACCCAAATCAATAATTTTACATTTAAGGTTGTTTATGAACGAGTAAATTAAATTAGTCATTGAAATCAACTCATTAGACCGTCAATTCTGTCTGTTAAATGAATAACCATGTAATTCAAGCAGGCGAAGCAGCTGGCAGGCCGCTAGTCTATAATATAAAAATAAGTTTATGCGGGCGAACCCGCGTTAGCAAAGATGTTAATAATTGTGAAAAATTTAACTACAAAGTACTACCGTTGGCAAAATATAATATATTTAAATCTTTAAACATAATATTAAATTCGTTATAAGCCCCTCATACGCGGAATCAGCTTAAATATTTATAGAATAAATAATTATTTTTGTTAATGAAATTCATGAAAGATGTAATATATTATACATATATACATATTTTCGAGCGCAAAGTGGTCAGATTAATTGCGTTAGTATGCAAATAGTGCGCGACATGTTTATGACCGCGTGTGGGGCGAAATAACAACTAAGCGTGGGGTTGTGGGTTCATTTATTTACTGAAAATTATTGGTGCTTTTGAAAAATGTTTCAAGTTCTTAACATTTTTATTCGACACTTTAGAAAGAGATACTAGAGTATTAACTTCACACTGTATCCCGCACACAGCAGGGTAGGCAGTGTTAAAACACTCCGTTCCCCACTTTCTGCTGAATTCTGGAAGCATTGCGTGTTGTTTGGCATTTAACGCCGCGCAGTGCTTCGACACCAGAGCGAAGAAATTGAAATGTAAACGTAAATAAATATTTCCGCGAAATGAGATCGAACCCACAACCGTCGCGTTACAGTCACACCCTTGTGCCGCTATGCCACGACGGCCTAGAGATACTAATGCTTAGAAAACGTAGAAATATTAGCCGGATAGTATATAGTATAGATAATATGTAGCCGGATTTGAAGCTGCGCCTTGTGTGGTGTCCTACGTGTTTCAGTTTCCGTGAGGTGCAGGTTCGAATCCGGTAATTTTCAAATATACGCGCGCAATATGAACTTTAATTACTTTAGTATGTACGAGTAAATAGTGTGGCGTGACAGTTGTATGGCTGGGTATGGGACGAAATAACAACTAAGCGGTGATGTTGGTTGTGTGTTCATTTATTAATTGAAAATTATTGGTAAATTTGAAAAATTATTTCACTTTTCTAGCATTTTCATTTGTCATTTAAGAAAAACTTTAACTCTTTTTTTAGTAAATGATAAGTATAGTTTTTTTGTTATTATATATTTTTCGCTTCACGTTGTATCCCGGTATAGTAGGTTGGGCAGAGGGAACCTAGTGTTAAGTTCCCTCGCTCCCTTAAGTTCTCTAAGTAAACTCTGTTCCCCCCCATAGGCCAAACTCTGAAGGCATTGCGTGTTGAGTGGCGGAACTCAACGCCGCGCTTTGCCTCGACACCAGAGCGAACAAATAAAACCCACAACAGTCGCATTACAGTACAAACGTGTGCCTCTGTTCCACGACGGCTTCTAGATTCATAGATAATAGATATTATAAAATTTCGTTATTTATTTTCCAACATCAGTCTCTTGAGAGCATTTTAAAATATTGCTAGGACAAAGTTTCCGCACGTTTCTGATATTTTATTAATTACTCGAAGGGTTTATACGAAGAGTATTAATTAGTTGGGTAAAGAGGCTGTATTAGTTACGTTTTCTATACAATTATTAAAAAAAAAAATGTCATTTAGTTTATTAAAATTTAGTTTGATTTCGTAAAGATGCAGTGGCACACCGTATTACTTTAAGTGCGACTTCTGAGTTTGATTTCCACTTGGTGTTCCTATTACAGCATGATGAGGAATCACATACCTAGTATTAAGAGAGACCGTTGTTGCTTAAAATGTTTTCAGTGTAATATCTTTATTCTCTCTGCTTATCTCGTAGTACTATAAAACCCTTTTACATCCCCTTACGCAAAACAGTCCTCTGGACTAATTCTGCTATACCGTGGTATCTCTCTCACTTTCTCTCTCTTGTTCTCGAGTGGGAATCGAATCCATAGCTTGTCACGTATACGTATACGTATACAGTTACACGCTTGTGCCCCTGCGCCACAACTGTCCTTTATTTTTTCTATTGATTTCTGATATAAAAAATCAAATGGAAATTTAAGCTTCAAGCTCGTGATCTGTATACACTTGAGCCAATTGTAACGTTCGTTGTTGTTTGAAACGTCTCCAGTTGCTTAATATCCTTATTCTCTCTGCTTATCTCGTAGTACTATAAAACCCTTTTACATCCCTTTACGCAAAACAGTCCTCTGGACTAATTCTGCTATACCGTGGTATCTTTCTCTCTTTCTCTCTCTTGTTCTCGAGTGGGAATCGAATCCATAACTTGTCACGTATACAGTTACACGCTTGTGCCCCTGCGCCACAACTGTCCTTTATTTTTTTATTGATTTCTGATATAAAACATCAAATGGAAATTTAAGCTTCAAGCTCGTGATCTGTATACACTTAAGCCAATTGTAAGAATATTACCTGGGAACCCTACGTACCATACATACGAACATGCTAAACTGATAACCTCACTTTTGAAAGTCGGTTAAATTAACCCAATTAATTTAAATTAGCTATCCTTAAAACTCTCTCTACATATCTACTAAATAAATATATTCAAAATAGCAAAGTGAAGTAAACGTCCGATATGCTCTCGTGTAAACTACAGTTTCCATTAAGGCTGGTGAAATTTATGAGCGTTCAGCAAAGTGCAGCTTTGGGAAATAAAATATTTTATTGAGTAAAGTAGTATATAGGAATTAAAAATGTATTGGTTGTGGTCAATAAAGGAATAGATATGAGCTAGGCTATATAGATTTTTTTAGTTTCACGCTGTATCTCGCATTTGGCAGGATAGGTACAGGGGATATGGGAAGTTAGTGTTAACACTCCGTATCCGTTAAGATATTACGCTCCCCATCCTATAGTGTATAAAAAAGTAAGACATTATACTACTAAAAAAGTGAACGAACCCTGGGTAGATCGCTAGTATAAAATATATTATACTCAAATAAATATTATATACGGATTTCTATCAGCGTAAAATACAATCCTATTACCCAAGATGGTCCATTCTCTTATTCGATGAAACAAAGTCGCGCTTATCTTGAGGAAAATGGAGGAAGGTGCTTCTACAAAAAAATCTCGTTTAGGTCACAAGGCCTGTGTATATACTTTGAGAAAATGAATCCAAATAAAAGTAGCGTTAGATTTAGTTTTACCTTATCTACACACTCGTACGTAATTCGCGGGAAAGTGGGAAATGGCAGTGTCTAAACGGGAACGGAGGAATACTAAGCTCTTAGGTTTCCCTTACCTACATTATCATGTGCTAGATGTAGCGTGAGGTTAAAAAAAATGTGTTTTTTCCGATTTTTAGAAACATAAGAAGAGAGTAGCCCAAAAAATTATGATATCCAAATTTGTAGTGAAACCTAGCGTCGTGCTTAGATATATAATACTCAATGCCTGATGACGTGGCTCAGTAGCATAGTGTCAGACCGAAAACGCGACTGTTATTGATTCGATTCTCTTTCGGGGGTATGAATTGTTTTCATTTCCTTACTTGTTAACAAAATAAAATGCGTCACTGAAGTTCTACAATTTCAATGACTCGAAAATTTTAAAACGTTTGCCTATACTACGTGGATATAAAGAAATTTGTTAAAGCTGCAGGGAAAGTTAGTGTTATGATATCACATTCCTAGGTCTCTACTTTATTTTCGAGATATTATCCAGTCTCTCAAGTAGGAACCGAACTTACGTTCAGAAGCCATCACACTGCTCCACGGCGGCCTCAATACGTAAAAACGTTATTACTCATTATGTTTAATCCTAAAAAAGTTTCCCAAATAATAATTTAAATAATAAATAAAAAACAAATTGTCTTATTATAACGTGAAATAACCTCCAATGCACGTACAATAAACAACCTGTGAAAATGTTGCAATCAGGATGACCGATAAACCGATTGATCGCCTTCGCCTGCCCATCGATCAACGTCGTCCCGAGAAATGAAATATAATACAATATGTATTGTTAAGGCCGTTCTTATTTTTTAAGAAATTTATCTAGACATGATGATAAAAATAAAAAATGGTAGCAGTAAATTTTTTTTTTAGCTTCACGCTGTGTCCCGTACATAGTAAGGTAGGCAGAGGGAACTTAGTGTTAAAACACTCCGTTCCCCACTTTCTGCTGCGTTCTTCAACGCCGCTTTGCCTAGACACCAGAGCGAAGAATTTTTTTTCTAGGTTATGATATTATTTTTTTATGAGACCGTCGCGGCGCAGTTTTACACTGATGTGACTGTTACGTAACGGTTGTGGGTTTGATCCCCACTCAAGGAAGTAAAACATTTAATACTTTCATCTGTATGCTCAGGTGTCGAGGCAAATCGTGACGTTGAGTACCGCCACTCTAAAAATTGGGCAATGCAATGTCTAAACACGAGGTTCCCTTTGTATACAGTATAAAGAAAAAAAATACACTTAATTTAAACTAATTTAAAACAGTAAACATAAGTTTAGATGGATCCGTTAAAACGAGAAGCCTCCATGTTGACGATTCATTAAAAATTTGTTTCGTTCCTATTCTGAAAAGCTCTTAGTGTTCCGTTTTTCCTTTTCAGGATATGTTTTTGACTGACAACTTTGTTGTGAATTAAATTATATTAAAGCGATGTGAAATATTATATATTTATATTATTATAGCTTCACGCTGTATCCCGCATCATCCTGGATAGACAGAGGGAATTTATTCTTAAGAAGATTTTCGACGTATTGATGTTGAGTGACGGTACTTCACGACGCGCTTTGGTTGTGACATGCCAGATACCAGATCAGACCAAAGAAATAAAAATTATTGATTCTTCCACTGCCTCCCACTGACTACCTAACATTTATTTATTTATATAATGTAATCGACATGTAATCAAATCGGTTTTGTGGCGAATACGTGTAACGAATAAGACACCAAGGTTATGTGTTTGCTTCACATTGACGGTAATAAAAAATATATAAATAAGCTGAAGCTGAAATAGTAAAATAAACTTTACAGAAAAAGAAAGGGAGAACCTAGTGCCCAAACATTTCGTTCTCCGTTTTCCTGCTGAACTACTTGTTTTTTGCGTTGCAAGTGTATTAAATAAAACAACTGAATTATAAACGAAACTGCAAGAAGTAAATTAATATCTCCAACGTAATGTTTCATTTATCAAAACACGGTGTACTAGTTTCACAGTTACAAGGGAACAAAGCAACGGACATACACAGACAAACGCGTTAAATACATAACCCTCCTTTTGGGCCCCGTCGCACTCGGATAAGGAATAGCAATCATATAACGTACGTGGTTATTAATAGAAATATGAATTAGGCCGTGACCGGACTGATCTATGACGTTTCAAATGGGATCGATAACGACACGTCGGTAGATAGGTTAGAAATAAAGGTAATGTTGAGTTTAAAGAGCTGACGATTTTTTTTTACAAGTTTTGGTTTAAATTCATCTGACCAGAGATATTTTCCAGGTTCTTGGCTTCCAGTGATCTACGATGATATAATTACTGTTTTTTTAGCAGATCCTTTTGTGTAAAGGAAATTTTTCAGTTTCAGTCTATTAGAAGTGATCTCTGACAACTTACCTGTACATTTTCCCCTTTCTCCTCTTTAGGATTAGAATCAACAACCAACGTCTAAATAGGTTACGTTACGACTGGCATTAGGGTAATGGGAAGTACAAATTATATTCACATAGCGGTATGGGAAGTATTCAGTGGTTTCTTAGTTATACTATATTCATTAAAGGGTAAGCCCTCGACTGTGCAAGTATGCGGCGTTAAGAGGCTTTAATTAAATTTAGGGTCAACATGTTGTTTTGAATACTTTGAAAGACTTAACATATTTTTGGTTGAATGGAGAAATAATATTATATATATATATATATGTTTATGTTTACTTATCTATTTTTAGGGGAGAGCGGAGATTTTATCACCACTTCCGTATTGGAGGATACGTTCTGTAGAAAAAATGTTTTAATTTTAGATTCTACGAGTAGTTTTTGATTCTAAATCTTAAAAAATGTGTCAATCTTAATTCTTTAAAAAATCACTTTTTAAAGAATTAAGATTGACTACTTTATTTTCATCTTAAAGAATAAATATTTTTTTACATAATCTATACCAACACTTGCTCGAGTGTAAATTGAACTCACAATCATCGCGTCTATAATCAGACTTTTTCAGTTCTGGTGCTTTAGGTTCATATGTGTAATTTAAAAGGTACAACATTTTCAGATTATCGTACACATACTGATAAAAGTACATAGGCCATTTCAACATCCATTAAACGTTCTTATAATAGCTTCCTTTGACATTTCAAAAAGGTAATTTTAAATAAGTACAGCAGAATTTAGACTTTGGAGCTTGGACACGTAGGTCTAGGGTTCAGTCACGTGCGAGAGGAACCGTGATTTAGTCTATTCATTCATATGAATAATATTCATTATGGAATATACGAGTATATATATTTATATGCATACAGCTTTATCGCTACGATCTAGAGAACGCAGCGATAGACATTTGGGCCTCCCCGTACCTACCTCTTCTGTGTCGTCCACTGGTATAGACCTCTTTATACAAGCCCTCCGGGAGGTTCTAGTGGTTTTTATGGCACCTTGCCCCAGTGTTATCGATGGTGTGATTTTGCATGATGAGTGCATTCTTCTACATTCTCACCGTGACTTCCACTCTACTACCTGTCAGCCTTAGTGTTTCTTCGTTGGGGATTTCTAAGAATGCCTAAGGAGAGAATGTTAAAAATCTGTTCGGCAATTTGTTTTTAAATACTTACTTATTTGAATGTTTTCATTTATTTAATATAGGAGTACGTACGTGCATGAAAATGTGATTCTTTTTCAAAAGCTTTTTTTTTATTTATAGGTACATAGAAACGATTTGTTAATATTCGAAAAAGATAATTTATTTTAATATCGGAAAGTTAACGATATCGAGTAAATAATCGATAGAGGGGCTGCTAAACACCGTTAACCCTTGTCAGAATTATGGGATTATACGCGATATTAAATGAGGGTAGCGTTACGAATATTATCAAGCATACATTTTCAACAAAAACTGATAAAATATTTGCTTAGAGGCCCCCGTAGGAGCACAAACATCAGACTAAGCAAAGGGTTAAGGGTTTGATTCCCACTTTTTACCCCCAGATTTCTTGTTACTTAGTTGTTTGAGGCCGTCGTGGCGCAGCGGCACTAGGGTATGATTGTAATACGACGGTTGTGGGTTCGATCCCCACTCGGGGAAGTGAAATATTTATTTACGTTTATATTTCCATTTCTTCGCTCTGGAGTCGAGGCAAAGTGCGGCGTTGAGTTATGCCACTCAACACGCAATGCCTCCGGAACTCGGCAGAAAGTAGAAACGGTGTGTCTTAACACTAGGTTCCCTCCGCCTAGCCTGCTGCGTGCGGGATACAGCGTGAAGCTGATTTGATTCGTGTTACTTTCCGGTTTTAGGCATGAAAAGTTCATAATAAAAAAAATCTTATAAAGAATGTCCCAAATCACTGTCTTAATTACTAGTCTAGATATGTAAGTTGAATAGAGGGTCATTAAAATCGGAACTTGAAGGACATCAGCACATATTAATAATACTGTTTCTGAACTAATTGTGATAGTGTCATCTGAAGTGCTAAAAGCCATATGTAATGCGTTTAATAAAACTAAAGACTAATCCGTAATATATAATGGAGTTTCACATTGGCATCATGAGCAGCCAAATACTGGCTTTACTAAAAGTGCTCAATATATTCGTTAAATAAAAATACAATATTTATTAGCGAAGTCAGCTGCAGCTTCATGTTATATTCCGTACACAGCAAGGTAGGCAGAGGGAACCTAGTGTTAAGACACTTCGTTCCCCATTATCGTTTATCACGTATTAGGTCCTAGGTCAAAAATCCTTACCCGTGACATCAAATCAAATTGACGTCATGAATGGTGTGTTAACTAAATTTGTGGGGTTGTAGAAAATTGTAGAAATGTAGTGTAGAAATGAAATGTAGAAAACATTTTTCCCATAGTTATGACGTGTTTAGGCACATCTCGTGTGAAGCGTGTCCATTTGTACTACAATAGCATTTCTCTTCTGCTATTTTATTTTTGCGTGCCAAGAAACAATTATATATAATGAATAGATAAAGAAAAAAGATATAGAAAAGTATATATTCAAGATGAAGATATGTCAAAGTGAATGAAGCGAAGTATAAAGAATCAATATATCAAATAAAATAAAAAATCGTGGCGCAGGGGCACAAAGTGTGACTGTAAAACCAACTTGTTGTGGGTTCGATCCCCACTCGAGGAGATGTAATATTTATCTTTATTTTTACATTTCTCTCATTGCCTCGAAGCATACCTCGGAATCAAAACGATGAAATCGGCGCGGCGTTGAGTTCTGCCTTTCATCACTAATGCCTCCAGAATTCGGCAGTAAGAGGGGGACGGAGCGTTACACTAGGTCCCCTCTGCCTAACCCACAGTGTGCGGGATACATCGTGAATATAAGGAAACATGTGATCAGAAGTGTCTTAAGCGAAACGGAGTGACGTAACACTAGGTTCCTAGGTTCCCTTTGCCTACTTTGCTAAGTTCGGAATGAAGCGTAAAGCTAACTTGAGTTATAACATTATTATTAAAAAAGAGAATTTCGTGGGCTCAGATGTTCCATAACGATAATGCCTAAAAAGCAACGTCAAAAGCTTTTAAACGACTTTTGACATTCATTTCCATTTAAGTACAATTTTACTCTACATCATTTTTTTAAATAATTGAAATATTTTAATGAATCAGATGTTTAAAATTATTTATCCTTAGTGTTGTTAACTTTTACTGTATTCTTCCCTTAAAGTTATATTTTTGTTTTACATGTAACAATGGTTTTAAACGTTATGCTAACTATAACTATTAAGTTAGTTATTTATTTTAATATTTATGTAAGAGCCGGGGAATGACAATCATTTTATAAAAATTATTTCTCAGAGTGGTGGAGCTGGGTGTTGGATATCGCCACTCAATACCCAAAATCAAAAAAATAAGTAAATGGAGTTCTTAACCACAAGTGTATTTCAGATTATAGCTTCAAGCTGATAGATATCTAAGTAATTTATTTGGTTAAGACCAGTCGTGGCGCAGGGGCATAAAGAGTCACTATAAACGCGACAGGTTGTGAGTTCGATCCTCACTCGGGGTAATAAATTACTATTTAATAATACTTTCAATTCAGAGGAAAATGGAGAATAGAGTGTCTTAATACTATGTTCCCTCTGCATACCCTTCCGTGTGCTGGATTCAGCTTGAAACTGATAAAAAAAATATCGATAGAAAATGTTGACATCAAAACTTCTTTCTTGTTCATATGACAAATACCATATCTCAAAGCTCAAGAAAGAAGAAGAAGAAAATTTACCAATAAAAAGAAAAAGAATTTATCAATATGTATCCATATAATGCATATCATCCTATACTAAAGGAGCGCTAGGAACAATGCTGCTTTTTGCCAGGCCTTTAGTACAGCTGGGTTGAAAACCACTCGACATACATCCACTGTGCTTCTATTGCTCCTGGTTTTATTCTCGTTTTCAATATCAAGTATTGAGTGTCATCTGTAAACCTGACGGTCGTTGGTTCGATGCCCACTTGGGGGAGTGACTAAATTTTCTACCATACTAAGCAACACAGTTCTTTATTAGGATAATGTACCTGATAGTACTCGTACATGAAATATTTTTTTTATAGCTTCACGCTGTATCCCTCTCACAGCAGAGTAGGCAAAGGGAAGCTAGTTAAACCACTCCGTTCCCTATTTACTGTCGAGTTCTGGGGGCGTTGTGTGTCGAGTGGTGGAACTCAACGCCGCGCTTTGCTTGAACACCAGACTGAAAAAATGAATATTTTATTTTCTCTAGTGATAATCGAACCAACAACCTGTCGCATATACAGTTACACGCTGGCGCCGCGCTCGACGACTGCCTTTAAAACTTACGCAACCTTTAAGTTTGGTTCCAAAAACTTTAATTTAGAAAATAGTAGATATTTAAGTAAAATTATATATAAACTCGAAGAAGTGAAATATTTATTTACGTTTATATTTATGATTTCTTCGCTCCAATGTCGAGGCAAAGCGCGGCTTTGAGTTCTGCTACTCAACACGCAGTGCCTCCAGAATTTCGCAGAAAGTTGGGAACGGAGTGTCTTATCACTAGGCTCCCTTTGCCTTCCCTGCTGTGTACGGTTTCTTGGCTGCCGCCAACTACAGTCGCTTAAAAACATTCAAATAAAAAAATAGACAAATATATTAGAGTTTTCTTTTTCTTACAAGCGAAAATCGTACGCGTTAAATATCGAAGTATATATCATGTATATTGTAAAATATAAACAGTTCTTACAAAAGTCTCACTTTGGAACGAAATCACGGGCGAATGTAATAGAGGGGTCCAAATGGGCATAGTTAAAGGATCGGCACGCGCGTACAATGCCGGTTGAAAAGAAAAGAAAAAAGAATCGAAATTATATATGTGCTCGATGTTGTTCATATCGAGGGTTGAGGTCTTTAGGAAATGGTTATTTATTATTTGTATTTTTTTAGGTTCACACGTAGTATAAGTATAGGGAACCTAGTTTTAAAACTCTCTGTATCCTATCCACCGCTTAATTTTCATGATAATGCATTATGAGCGACAGAGCTGATGGATATTATCTAAATATAGATATATAGGGCAGGAAGAGGGAACCTAGTGTCAAGACACTTCCCACTCAACTCTCCGCTCTGCTCTTTTCATAATATTAAATATTTCTATATTCTGAGGGACTCTAACCCACAGCCCGCTTACAGTCACAACTTGGTGTCACTGGGGCACGACAACCTTGATATTTTTTATTATTTTTAACCATCTACCATGTATAGATGCCCAGTTCCGGTTTATATGTATATAATACATATAAAGTGGAGAACCGAGAGTCTTAATATTGGGATCTGTCGTAACACAGGGGCAAGTGCACGCCCGGTTGTGAGTTCGAATCTCGACTCGAGGAATGGAAATATTTATATAAATTTATATTTAAATTACTTAGCTCCGGTGTTAGTTACAACTAAGCGCGTCATTGAGTTCTGCCACTCAACACGCAACGCCTCTAGAAATCGAAGGAAAATGGAAAACGGAGTGTTTTAACAGTACGTTCTCTCTGTCTATCCTGCCGTTGCGGAACACAGCTCAAAGCTAATTTATTTGAAATTGATATAGATATTGAATTCCGTGCGCTTTAACACAAATAGTTGGTTTAATAACTGTTTAGAAATGTCCCAGAGTTCTCATTTACACTGCTGGCAACTTTAATAGGGCGTGTTCCGTGAGAGTTCCATTGTACTGTTGACTTGTTGTACTATTA
>DWGR01001004.1:0-18057 GCA_018247715.1 Heliconius burneyi
TGTTACGTACTTGGAAATGTTGTATCTAGTGATGTTTTGAGTCGATATTGAATTTAAATATTACGATTATTATTTCTTTATACGAAACCTTTTTATGTATTTAATGACTGACGGACAAAGCAGAGCTAGAACTATTGAACTTAAATGAGAAAAATACTTTTTAGGAAACGTATTATAAGATATATAAAAAGCCCTGCTTCGTTCAATTTTTTATGTTTTCTACAAAGTTTTTTTATTCATTTTATTATCTTAATTTTTTTGCGTGGTTGTAATATGCGAAGTAATCTGAGAGTGTTGTGATTTAAAAAATTATGTGTAATTATTAGGTTACAGATATTTAAGGCAAGCAATCGTCCCTTTTGATTTTGATTCGTTATTTAGTTTATTGTTGTTGCTTTATAATTAAAATGAACGTAAAAAGGCTATCCTGGGTGGGTTGTCTGAATTTTAATATTCTGGTTCTTAAAAATATTGTTTACTCCTTAGGTCCCGCTGATACAAAAATCCTAATTAATCCTAATAAATATTAAGTGACTTATCACAATTTTTTCTCTATCTAATAGATAAAAAGAAATCATCGACTTCTTACAGCACTATAGACGAGGATTGGTTTACGAGAAGCCCAATCAAGCGGCGACGCGTCGGCTAACTGCCGTCCTCTGGTGCTACGATCTACACTGCGAATTTAACCATGGTTTAAACAGTGCATTAAATATTACAAGAAGGCATAGTATTTCTGAATCTCGAGGATTTATGGATAACTTCATACTAAATATATTATGGGTACCTTTAGTTTTGAAATATTTATAACATCAATGATGCTGGAAAAATAAAAAAGCCTCCACATAAAGTTTACACGAAGTATACTAAAGAACTCATGTTAATGAACTCATTTATTTAATAGTCTAATTTAAGTTCTCTTATTATATCTAATTTTTTATCAAATAACACGTACTGTCCTACTTCCGAGACGTTAATTGACTGTCCCGAAGGGAAAGAGAACCCACGACCGTAGGATTTACAGTCATTTGCTACTTTTAAATAATATTTAAATTATTTAAATCTGTACACACTGTGGTAGCCGCCCTCACTACAGAAGCACTCAATATTGGTTAATAAAGTAATAATCATCAAAAGTTTGCGACGACGCCGCCATATTATTTGTTTTTCAACTGACGCTCCACAAGCGACAGTGTCAACTGATTCCAATTAAAATTATATTTTATATACTAAAAGTGTGAAAAAAAAAGTTATATTAAAAACTATGTTTTCTACTTCTTAACCGTCTTAGAAATCATTAATTAGATGGTGTAGCTCAACGCTGCGTTTTGCCTAACCGTTGTATGCTATTATTGAGAATCAAAAATATTTAATTAGGTATAAGGTTCAAATAATTTTCTGATCATACAAAACTTGCTATTTTGTATTCTTTTTGGTCTAGCATGCATAATTTTTATCTTACTAGCTTTTAAAAACGAATATATAATATATCTTTTCAAATAAAATCGAACTTACAACTACTTAATACGTTCACATATATTTTTGCTAAGCATTGATGGTGCCAATTTAAACTTCCCTACCAAATTACAGACACTATGCGTACTCGACAAATATTGGGGGGCAATAAAAAATATGAAGCCTCGTCTTAATCCTGTTTTCCTCCGGAGTTAATTTTCGTTTATTGTTTAAACGTTTATTTCTGACTTATTGTATCGTTTTATTAACTTTATTTGTTTACAAGTCCATTTTGATATAAGTTTGCTGGCGCGTGTCTCTTGTTATGGTTATTTCCTTAGAACGAAATGTTTTTGAGTTTTTCAAAAACAGGTCTTAATTTTACTTAGACAAATTACGATTATTATATTTAAAATTGTTTAAAAGATTAGTAATGAAATCATATTTCTCTCTCTCTCTCTGCTGAAGTACTGGGTCTTATTTTGGTACAGAATTCAGATCATTGCAGTCTCTTACTTCTTCACAGGCAGCCACTTAGTGCTTGTATTTCTTCAGGGACAGAGTACTCTCTTCCCTATCCAACCGGTGTCGCTGTAAAGGCTAATACGGCTAACAGCATTAACCTCATGTTCGAAAAAAATACAGTCTCTTGTGTAAAAGTAGCCATCTAGTACACTTAGGACTTGCGTCTCTTTTTCCCCATTTCATTGGGAAGATTCTACATCTGAATTGCTATAATAAAAGTAAAGACAGCAAAAAATATGTAGAAAAATACCCTAAATATACTTTATCCAGATTTAAATAAAACATAATTTTCTCAATATATCGCCTTGTTTTCCCAATTCTCTGGTCCACACAATAAAGGTATTTTCGCAATGCCTATTGTACGGATGATATAATGTACGCCCTCATGCGTTGCCCATAACTCATTGTGTTTTGGCATAGCTAATAAACCATATCGCACTGTTAGCAGTATTTTATTATATTAATATGGTGTTTAATTTATTATTTGTTTTTCTACCTATGTTGCAAATATGCTGTGGCTAGATATTTCGTAAGAGAAGTTGGTTATTGCTTTTGGTAGTTTAAAAAAATAGTCCCACTACATACATGTCTTCAAGAGGAAATTAAAGTTAAAACAAATATTTGAAAACCAGAATATGTTGATATTCTTTAACTGCTGATTTTTAATTTGATATGTAATTTTATAGAAACAATTGGATGGACTCAACTCATATCTAATTTCATACAATACGTGAGCATTCTGCGTTATTGCGTGCCCTTGTAAGGAGTGAGAGCTTGTGGGTCCTTTTCTTACCCGGGAAATGAAATATATAATATTTCCAGATAACGAGGCAAAGCGCAGTGTTTGGTTTCGCCACTCAGCTTAAGATTTTATATTAATTGAATAAGGTGGTGTTTGTTTACTATATGTATTTCAGAGAAAACATAATGTGTACAATAAACAACAAATGAATTGAAATTTCACGGTTTTTTAACTAAGATATTATAACTTTTTTTTGTATTTTATTTGACTTACTAAAGATTCAAGTAACCTATTATATTTTATACTATCTAACTAACTATCCGCCTATTTTTCAAAATACAGTGAAAACAAAAAATATCTTTTATTAAAAAAGCACAAAACTCTACGAACTTCAAGTGTTCTGCAATGGCCACCATATAAAGCTATCATAAATCGACCATCAATCAAAATGAAATCAGAATTATTCCCATCAGTGAAGAACGGTGACTATAGATTTTATCCGACGATGGAAAAAACACCATATCTCCTGATTGACCATATAAAAAACGGTGATTTATCATTTTTATTGCTAGAAAACATGTTTATGAGCATCTTAAGAGGGGCGAAAGCGGGGCAGTTCGGGGGACTATTTTGAAATACTTATGAACGATATTCGTTAAATATAATATATTTTTGATACAATATTTCGATAGTATTCCGTACGTTCTGATTACCAAAGATTGCTTAATAGTTTTAAATTTGTCGTTGTATTTCTAAAATGGACAATAAATAAATGAAGTAAATGAATCTCATAAATGCAGTGTTTTCTATGTGAGTTCAACGACACCACTTGTTGCCAAGTGTGACGCCTTCGTAATTTTAGGTTATAAAGTTATAAATAAACACAAATATCCATATTGGGAATTCTGTAAAATATTTTAAGACTCCATGATTTTTCTCCTATAGCAGGGTAGGAAAAAGTCCCGTCTAATTATCGAGACATTGTGTGTTGATTGGAGTAAGGAACACCGCGAATTTATATAATGTACTATTATCTTAATAAGGTAACTAAACATAATTGCCTATGAATTGCGAAAGCCATACTAAGAACACTAAGAAATCAGATATCACTTTTTGAATGTCAAATAGGTTTATATCGTGTGTTTTCATAATAGCGCCCATCACATAATAATCAGTAGCCACTTATAATGTCTTTGGGGGATTGTTTTCTAACTATAAACGAGACATTGTTGTCCCTCGATAGATGAAGTTACATCGTTTTTTGTTTATTATTACACGACTCTTCTTTATTTTTCACTTTTTACTTATAAACTATATAATAGTTATGATTTGAATGAGAAAAACAATTTAATAATAAAATGTGGGGTAAAGATAAAAATAAAGTTTAATTTAGAATAATTATAAGTATGTTCAGTACATTTTATTTGGAAAGTATCCGTATGTAAGCGGGGTCGGGTTTTGTAAAATAGATTTATTGTAATTCAAGGGTTTGATTCACATTTATGAAATCGGTATTTGAAATATTATACAGTATTTCTTTTTATAAGTGACTGAAATGGTTTCAAAACAGAGTATTGTAATTCTCTATTGAAAATTCTCTCTGTGGCATGCTTGATGCTGAAGGTATATAAAGCATATATAAAGGCATTATGTGTTTGGCGGCGAAATGTAACGCGATTAATTTAAGGGTGATTAATGGTATAATTTGGCTAATTCCAATTTGGCAAATTATATCTTATTTTATTTAAATGATAATATTTAAAAAAATGCATTTTTATTAATTCTGAAGTGTAAATAAATATTTTTCTACCATAGGTTTTGTGTTATTTACTTTGTTTTATTCCACACAAAGAAAAAGAAAATATTTTTAGGAAACGTATAAAAACTGGAGCGTAGGGGGAACTGATCCCACGGTACGCGGGTAACACGTATTATCATATAACATTGTTTTTAATAATTTTTCCTTTTGTGTTTCCTTTCTGGTTAAATTCAATAGAGTTTCTTAATATTTCAATTAAGATACAAAGCTCTGTTGCCGGCAATTAATTAATATAAAACGATAAGCTTTAAGGAGTGTGCAAGGCGTGTTACGTGACCGCGATACCGGCAGGGCCTGCACTTCATTTTGGATCTTAAGTTAAAAAGTACTAAAATAAAATATAAAATTTACAAAAGTCATATATTTAAGGCATTGTTTTAGTTTCTCGTTATATCACGTATATAGAAAGGTAGGCAGAGGGAAATTAGTGTTAAAACACTTAGTTCTTCAGTTACCAAGTACTAGCAGACCAGCCACAGATAACTACTAAATATATCAAACAAAATCTAAGAAGAAATAATTTAAAATACTGTAGAAAACAAAAAAACTACAAAAAATCTTAAGAATATTTAACTATTTTAAGAAGATAAAGGTTCATACTAATATTTTTTCTTGTAGCGTCTGCAGCCCTGACTCGGTCCCGCGAATCTTGCTCTAATAAAATATTAAGTGCTCACTTAAACATCTATGCGCGCGAGTAACGACTGAGAACACCTTCTGAATACAGACGAGATAAAACCAACTGATACTGATAAGAGAGCACGCGGTCGCAGAAACATGAATATTTGGAACCTTATGATAATATATTTCTGGAGAAAAAAGAAAACTGGTTGCCAGTAATGTCAGTTTATGGACGAAAACTTTACGTGATAACAGCATAAGAAAATATTGATGAAAAATTTTATGTTTATATAAATCGAATTTTGAAATTTTGAAGTAAACTGAGAAAACTAAAACTGAAATATTCTATTTCTACTTAATTTTTCTTTAGATAAGATAGGTTTCTATAAATCTTTTAAATCTTTTATGGGTCTCGGTATACGTGTATATAATAAAATTCCACAGTGTATTCTAAATTTGCCACTACCAAAATTTAAAGTAATTGTAAAAAAAATCTAACAAGTAAAGCCTTTAAAGTAAAGCCGTAACACTGTTCAAGAATATTTAGAGGATACATATGCATGGAATTAATGTCTGTTGGATGTTATGCAGGATAGCTGACAGCTAATATCATAATTAATTATACCATTGACTTGAAAAGAGCAACTGTTGAGTTTCTTGCCGGCTCTTCTCAGCAGAACTGCCTTCCGAACCAGTGGTAGCTTTTTGTTTGTATGTTCACTCGACGATTCAAAAGTGCTTACATAGTCTATTTAAATAAAGAATATTTTGAATTTAAATTTTGAATATAATTAGTGGTAACTAGCGGCCCGAGTGCGGCTTTCCCCGCTTGAATTATATTATGTTAGCTGACCTGCGGCTTCGACACTGTGGTCGAATGGTTAACACTCTAAGAGTCGTGTATGCTACATTCTAATTGCCGTAGGTAAATCTGACTGCAGGTACAATGGGATAAATCGAAACATTTAAAATCCTTTCTAAAAATATTTTTTTAAATCGAAAAAATAATTCCCGCGTATAGCACATTCAGCCAAACTAACTTAATCTGCATAACATTAATATAGATGTGACCTAAGAATATTACTTGTGAATTCCTCTATCTATCTATACATAGTTATCTTTTCTTATACATACTTATTTTGTACATATATATGCATGCATGTCTTATTACAATTTATAAAGCCAATAAATCGCGAACCTCGCAAACGGAATCAGATTCGCAACGTCGCCTCCTATCTGCTGAAGTTTGACGATAAATACGCAAAATCTGCATAACTCCCGTATTCGAGTTATGTTCTTTGGTATATGTCGTGGAAATCGTGAAGTGGCGAAAATTTATGGATAAGCTAATGGAATAGAAAGAAGAAATTTAGTATTAAAATAGCAATTCTTCTGAGTGTGGATCCAATCTACAGGCAGACGCTGTTACTCTGTCACAACGGCTTGTATTTAAATTTGAGGCATCACGAATATGAGACAATAAAAGATTTTATGAGTTTTGAAAAAAAACTAAAATTATTATTCAAATAGGCCACATTAAGCATTAATGTAAAGAAGAGTCAAGTTACATAATATTGTCACTAGAGTCAGCTTTACAAGAACCTATCACGTAGGCTCGGAAGGCAAAGAAAGAAAGAACGGGCATAAACTCAACAGTTTATATTAAAAATTCAAGACTGCGAGTTGTGTGGTGGAACTTGATGCCGCACTCTGTGAACACTGCTCGTTAGAGAAAGCGAAAGTAATTAAAAGACAATTGTTATCACAATCCCTCAACAAAAGACCAACGGTCTCAATAATTACACTAAAATATAATATATCTTTCATTGAAATTTCAACTTATTTCGCTTACTTATTATCTATCATTTTAAAATAATTAAAATAATGCCATATCCAAACTATATAAGCTCTAAACATTAAATCTAGATGGTTGAACATAAGAGAGCTAGTACGGGACCCTCTTCCGGCGTTACTCTCGCTAGAACAACTGTTTGTTTGTCTGAGATGACGGAACTCATGTATCATTTGTATGTAAGAACATCATAAATAATAAATGTATAATATATAAAAATATTTATGTATGTAAATATATTTTTAAATCAGCTTCGATTTTGTAGATATTTCGTGTTGAGTTGTTAAGATGATACCTCTAGAGTTCGTCGGAAAGTGAGAAGTGGAAGTGTCTCATTGGAGATAGAGTTTCTTACCACCCTAGACTAGATTCCCTCTGCACTTAGTACCTACTTCCTTCTTGCACATGCGCGTGGGATACAGCGTAAAGGTAAAAAAATAAATCTATTCTAATATTGTAAAATTGAAGATTTCGTTCAGCTTAAACTCAGGAATTCATGGTTACAAAAAAATTATAAGCTATACCATTACATTACTGGTTTCGTAAATGCAGTTAGAGATACCTCAGGCCTAATATGTCATATGTCATACACCTAGTCATTTCCATATGGCCCCGCGGGCGATGCTACCGGTAAAATATATATGTAAACACTTATTATCAATATAAACTTATGGCTTTGTTGTTGTATTGCATAATATTTTCTATATATACATATATATAAAGAAAATCTTAAGAAAATGAGGCGTCCTTCAATATGGCGACCGCTGCCTATCTTCAATATGCATTACATATTTTATTTTGGCTTTTCATATTTCCATCTCACGTCGCTTATTGCTACGTCAATGTTAGAATAAGTACTAGATAAGCTTGCAGAATATTTTTTTTATGTAACTCAAACTAAAGATTATAAATATGTTGAAATTTATATATGAAATCTTTTCGTTACTAAGTACGGATACGGATATAAGCGGCGTAGAACGCTGAAATTTGGAATGTAGGTTCATTGCGTGGGAGGATAAAAGAAAGATTTCGCGAAATACCCATGGGAAGAGGAAAAAACTGGCTTATATTGTTTATAATACTTCACTTATTTCCGTAATTCTTAAAAAGTTTAAATTTATCACCTTAGGTAAATGCTAAATTAAACTTGTTAATTGGTTAGGGGAGGATTAAGAGAGCTTTTCCACCGTGGAACTGACTATGAACTCGGCAGAGGAAACCTAATGTTCCCACATCCTCGTTAGATATTTTTTCACCACTTTCCTACTTTACCTTAAAAATAATTTAAGAAATATATCTTTGCAAACATGAATCGTCCAATTTTAAAGTTTCCTCTGCCTAACCCTTCGGAAACTGTTTGTTAGAGTCGGCATCGAATCTACAACCATCGTATATTTATATAAATAATCATAAGTAAAGAACATTATATCATTTATTATTATAGCTTCACGCTGCATCTCGAACTTAGCAGGATAACTTCAAATTTCATATAAAATAATATTATTATTACCCGATTGGATTTTACATCCGCGTCTATCTCTAAATACATAGATTGTTTTTGCTTAGCCCCGGGCGTATAGGTAATAGGTAGGCGGGAACGCGTTATACTACAACGGACATCTCATTTTGGGGAATATGGTAATAGCATATTTTAAATATACTCTTACCTACGTATCTATCTTAGTATATTTTTGTAGCTTCACGCTGTATCCCGTATATAGTAAGGGAAGGGAGAGATAGGCCTAGTGTTAAGAATTTCCATTTCAATTAAAGTATCTTAATTGATTCGTTCCTCACTTTTAGCCGAATTCTGAAGGCTTTTTTATTTCGAGAGGCGGAACTCAACGCCACGAAATAAAAATATTAAATATTTTATTTCCTCGTAATCGAATCAACAACCTGTCGCGCTAAGAGTCGCACGCTTGTGACTGTCTGCATTCGACGGATGTTTATATTAATTTTATAAAAAAAAACAAAAACGTCAAATTGAACACACTTATCTCAGGAGCTACTGAAGTCGAATAGAAATGTGTGAAATAATATTTTTGTGTCGGATAGTAAATAAGATTGATGTATAACTACCATGTTTGTGGGTTAATTGTTTTAATTCCTTAACTCTTGTGACAAGATACGGTGCGGCACGGAGTTCCTCAACGAGGAAATTTTAGAAATATCCTGTGTTTATTGGCTTAACTCTACGCCGTGCTTTATCTTAATATTAGAGCAAAGAAATAAAAGATAGTTCATTATTTTTAAATTACATAAATTATCACATTATTAAAATAAGTTAAACATTGATGAAGGTAGAAAACGGAGTGACTTACTTTTATTTTACATTTAATTAAGAAAACAAACTGAAGTAATAATATAATTAATTACAGAAAATATGAATCACAGACAAAATGTATCATATTTCTGAAAAAAAATAAAACACAAACTCCCACCACTGAAGTCGGTTAAAACATATTACTTTAGCATTCTGTCGTTTAGATCAGTAACATGGATATGCCATTAAGAATATTATTTGAGGCAATACACTTAAACTATTTTCACTTAACATATTTCGCTCGGAACGTATGGACGGGCTTTCACGAGATATTGGTGCCGCATATTGTTTTCGAAATAGAAGTTTAGTGAAGCATTTAAATCATATCTTCAAAATGAATTCTTGATAAATTATACAAAACTGCTAAAGAGATTAGAAAAATAAATTTACATACGTATACATTTAGTTAGAAAATAGTTTAGTATGTATGTATGGATAAAACCAGCCAAGAGCAAGTCGGACTAACACACGATGAGTTCTGTACTCGTATAGTCGGGATAACTCTGACCCCAGTGGTCACAATGAAACATTACATTGAAACCATTAATGTGATAGCATATACTTACACTACAGCCTTCCTCGGTAAATGGACAATCTTAAATAAAAAATCCAGATGTTCCTGATCTAAGGAGGCTCCAATACATCAACTCTTTAGGTGTAGCTTTATAATATAGGTGTAGATAGACCAAAAATATCTTTACAAATAATTCAGTGCTATTTTTCTGTAGTAGTTATGGCGTCTCGCCAGTTGAGCACAATTCCCTTCGCCTTCGCCTTATACTATAGGCCCGTATTAATATGCTACTCTCAATATAGAAATCGATTTTGAGATGCAGTTTTCATTTATATGTATCTATTAATGAAAACGATATGTCAAGGGCACTCCTAAGATTGATCTCAGAGTTGAGAGCGGTTCTAAATATGGGCTATAACTAACAATAGACATAACTTATATGATTGGTGAGACCACCAGTGCAACGAAATGAGTAATAAGATAATTGATTAATTAAAATTATAATCTTTAGATTAGTAAGCAATCACTGACCGAACTGACATGTCAGTCAAATACACAATATATAGGTGTAGTTTAATATTTTAAAGTGTTCAGACATGTATTATCTGTTTCGCTAAGCGCATATTTCATGTAGCCGTCGCCGCCGCGCCGTTTGTGTACTTATTCTGGTTACCAGAAAATAAGGATACCCTGTCCTTATTTTCTGGTAGCTATTTCGTCAATTCATTATTTTTTGTATATCTTCAAGAGGAAGAGATCTTCTTATCTCTTAGTTATACTTTTTAGAGTTAGGATATTTCGTTTTCTACCTTTAACCACTTTTACTCAATCCAACTATTTTAACGATATGTTTACTGGTAGAAAAAAGGTTCAAGGTTCTATCAGACATTTTCCAATTCTATCATCAGACTAGATCTATAGTACCATAATATTCTATTATCGTCTAATGTACTTATAATTGCAAGTTTCCTATGATATTTAATTTTATTTTCCTATGATTATAAGAAGTGCGTGTAATACAAGATTAATAGGTTTTATATAACTACTTACATCTTAATCACAGGCATGTTAAAAAAATGTACAAAATTAAATGATCGTTCTCCAGAATAAGTATATTTGTCCGTCCGGTCGTTTGCATCATTTTGATTGAGATTTACAATCGCAGCCCACGGGGGCGTACAGTAACAATGTTGCAGAATGCCACTTTGGTAATTAACTGCTTCTACTGTCTGTTTGCTAAATAAATATGATTAAATGCTTTATGTTATAAAGAATCTAATTAACGCAGTGTGCCAGTGTAATACTCTGCACGCGACGGTTGTAGGTTCGATCACCAATGCTTGGAATTAGTAAATTTAAATATTTTTCTGTTTACTTCTCTGAAAAGACAACATGCTGTTTTTTATTTAGGTTAACGCTGTATCTCGAACATAGCAGGGTTGATAGTGGGAACCTGGGAACCTAATGTTAAGATACTCCGCTCCCTCTCGCGGAACTAGAGCGAGCAAAATCAAATATTCAATATTTTAATTTGGTTTAAATACTTATGCATTATTTATTTAATAAGATGTGCTGCTAAGCAAGAGAAACTAAGTAATACATTTTTAATTACGATAAAATGCATATTTGTAAGCAAGTAATTCTCTTATAATATCACAAAAAACCACAAAATGTTGGCCGTAATCCAAAATTTGATTTAGTATAATGTTAGAAAATATTGTAAAACGCTGATATTTTTACTGGCATAATTATATTGAGCGAGCGGTGAGGCCGCGTCACCATGCACCGGGTACAGGAGCTACGAAAATATAGAAGAAAATGTTTCTAATATTTTTACTATCTACTACTATTTTATAAAGCTAACGAGTTTATTTAATTGAACGCACTTATTTCAGGAGCTTAAGGTTAACTTAGTTTCATAGTTAAAGTTAGCTTAGTCAGAGAGATCGTAGCGTTTAGCGCTACGATCTCTTCACGGTGTACATATTTCTTTCGCCTCGTCCATTGTCGTTGTCCGGGGGGTGCTAGTGCTTTTTACGTGACCTTCGTCCAGTGTCTTTGATACTGTATTTTCGAAGGTTAAACGAAGTCGACCCCCCCTCTACCGCTCTTTCCACTAACTTTTTCGTCATCAATCTTTTTTGTCATTTACGCGTTCATTTTTCATCACTTACGCGTTCGAATTTTTATTTGAGCTTAGTTATTTTTAAATATAAATCACAATCTGTAGTAAATTTTAAATGATTCTATATATTTTGATTCAATAAGTTCGTATAAAAAATATCAATATAAGCTATTAAAATTGAGCAATGAGCCTGGCGCAATGCGAAAAGACAGAGCACGGCTATGAGTTCCCCCACTCAACACGTAATGTCTTAGGCCTTTGGGAGGAAAACAAACAATATATAGATACGATTAGATAACCCATGTGCTGTGTTACGTATGAAGCTGAAAATAAAGAAGAAAAAATCTCATTGATATTCTTTCTAATCTTATTCTTTATCTGGGAGTCGAACCCACGAACAGCTTGTGTTGATTTTCATAATAATTTGAACTATTGACCAAACTTTATCCATTATTTTAGTGACTTCAAGTTACCATTTAGTAGATTGGGCGATGTCATGCAACAACTGTCACATAGTTGTACGTCGACAGATTCTTTGGCAATATGAGGACCGGGTTAAATGACTGCATTTCAAGAATTACATTTATTTCAAGGAAAAATTAATATTTTTATTGAGAAGTGTCTATTCCAAGTCTATTATATAGTCTATATCAATGTCTATTCTAAGGCCGTCTTGGCGTGTCTGATTGCAAGCGCGGTGGTTGTGGTTTTGATTCTCACTCGGGGATCTTAATTATTTTTTGCTGTTTGTCGCTTAGTTTATTTTAAATCTAGAAATATTTCAGTGGATTACATAACTTAACACCGTATTTCGTCCCAAAAAAACCTAAACACTAGATTGAAATGGTAGAACCAAATATTTTATTTTAATTCTCTTATTAAACTATCAGTTTTGACAGTAAATAAGGAAAGTATAAAGAAAGGCAATCTGGCGAGTGGCGATAATGAATTAGCTCGTATGATTGATGCGTACCCGACGTCATTCGCTAATAGGGAAGCCGGCTTATGCAATGCATTTATTAATCTTAGGAATGTATAACTAAATGTGATGGTCGTAGGTTCATAGTCGTATTATATACTAAATTTTAATTGGGGCATTATCTTCCTAGACAGGTGGAAATAACTTGGAGTAACAGTCTAAGTGCCCGAATAACGTGATGTATGTACATATGAAGTCAAAATTTTGCTGTTATTGTTAAAGTATTTAAATAGTCTAGAGGTGCACATGGTTCTAATAAGGAAAAGACTGGAATCCCGCCAGTAAAAATTGGTCCTCGACGGATTAGAAAATGAAAACCAACTGAAAGAAAAGCAAAATAACAACGTTTATTACCCACCCAAACTTCTATAGAGTAGAAAGAGTAAATAAAACTAGTGTCTAGGCACTCTGTTCATCACTTTCCACCCACTTACCTAGAATTCATCTTTACACTTTGTCTACCAGAGCGAAGAAATAGAAATAATTTAATATTCATCTAACCGAGTGGGAATAGAACCTACAACCATCGCGCTTGTAGATGCTATACCAGTTATCTGTGGCGATATTTTTTATTGTTTTCGTATAAATAATTCCAAAAAAAGTTATTGTGCATTTAGATGTAAGAGACGGTTGAGGTCAGTCAGTTACAAAACATCTAATTCAATGAGCGGACGGACTTGATGAATATGAAATAAAAATAGTTTTTTTTAATATTATTGTTTTGTATCGGTATGTACAGATGGACAATTTCAAGTCCAAAGCCAAGTGCCACACTGTCTTAAAATAAAGAAGAAGAAAGTAGAACACAGAGTTTTAAACACGGTTTCCCTGTACCTATCCTGCTATGCGTGAAGCTATTATACTAGCTTTATCCACAGTTTGTCCCGCGTGGTGGAATAGAAATAGCTAAGAAATAAGTATGACATATTTTAAATTCTAGGTGCGGGAGGTAACTCTGTTTCTTCTCTATTCAATCCTTTATAATCCTCTCTCTCCTGCCTATTTAAAAGATCGTTTGTGCTTCCTTGGCTCCGATTGTATTTTACGCCTTGAACTTAGGTCCAGGAGCGATAAGCTTCTTAAATTACCTACATATCACACCTAATTCTATTCTAATTCCTTCATTGTGAAATCTGCGATACTCTGGAATGAACTTCCTTCTGAAATACGTCATTCTATATCCCTATATATATATATATATATATATATATATATATATATATATATATATATATATATATATATATATGTGCGTGTATATTCTATTCTGTTCTATTCTATTCTATCCTGATTGCAGGCTAAGTGGATTATATCAAAAGCATTAAAGCTATTAATTACATTACTTTAATCTTCTTACTCGATAATTAATATTTTTTAATAAGAACCAGTAGTTCCTGAGATCAGCGCGTTAAACTGTACAAACTCTTTAGTTTCATATTCAGATGTAAATGAATGTATTATAATATCCTCATATACCCGACAATATTTCACCGGCGCGCAACCTTTGGTAGCACCTATAGGTGACGCCCGGTTGCCCGCGGCGCGCCGGGATTGGAATATGCAAATACAAAGTAACTTCGACAACTGTTATGGTAGCTATCGCTTAGAACCGAAATGAGTTTACAATGTTGTTTTTGAAATTTCAGTTTTTTGATCGAGTTCGAAAAAGAGGAAAGAGAATTTTCCTTTTTTTTTAAAAGATAATTATATATTCTTCAAAACAGGATAATTCTTTTTCTCCTTCTCCTACTTTAGACACGATAGTCCTGATGTGAAGTGGCATATTTTTATTTCTTCAAGATTAAAACGCGGCGTTGATTTTCACCACTCAACATATACTCGTAATGTAACAATAATTGATGGTAGAGTTGGGAACACTAAGTTCCCTCTACCTACCCTGCTACGTATGGGATACAGTAAGAAGATACCTAGTAGCGTAACAATGCATGTATAAAGAATGTTAAATTGTAAAAAAAAACCATTTAAATACATTTCTAAAAAATATGGAAGTCCACTAGTAACACACCAATGTGAAGGAAAATATAACGTTTAATATTTATGAGATCGCAAAACGCATCAGCCGCGGTTTGTTTAATAGCATTGTTTTTAAACGACAATTTGTTGGGGAACGAACCCTTTAGGCTATGACCGGGGATATTAGGGTTGTCACTATGAGATGTTTTTAACTTTTTACTCTTTAAGGTTAGGTAAGCAGAGAGATTTGGTTCTGACTTTTTATGTAGCTGCACAATATCGTAATGTAAGCGCAATGGTTGTAGGTTCGATTACTACTTTAAGGAATGAATTATATTTATTTTGTCGTTCTGGTATGAATTCAAAACGCGACGTTGAGTTGTATCACTCCACACAAAGAGTCTCGAAAATTGAGAGGAAAGTGGCGTGGCGGGAGTTTTTTAGCTTGTTAAGCTATTATTAAGGTATTGTGTGTTGGGTGAATGAACCAACTTTTGTTTTGTTTAATCATTTGTGTAAACTGCGTCTTTTTTTTTAATTATAACATTATTCACGAAACCGATCAAGTTAATTCGGACTCGCCCAATTTCAGGATAGAAATTTAACGGAAGATACAACTTATAAAAGTAGACAAAATTACCTTTTCATACAAAATGACTGTATACGGTAAAATGTCCCAGTCCGCTCAGCGGCCGCAAGCCGAGGTTCGAGTCTCGAAGGGGGCGCCCTTACAGTCTTCGACTTCTTCACAGACAGCCAATTAGTGCTTGCATTTCTTCAAGGACAGAATACCCTCTTCCCTATCCAACCGGTGTCGCTGTAAAACCCACCAATAGGGCATTAACTTCATGTTTGAAAAAAAACGGTAAAATGAGTGCATTCATCCCCATGCACTCCTTTTGTATGAACTACAATTATAAGTTTGTAATGATAAATTACATTAAAATAATATTGATGTTTATTTTTGAAAATAGCCTACTTCTTTGTAATTAAAGTGACAACCCTTACAGCCAGGCGGTACTAAACAGTAGCGTACCGCACAAACCGCGTTACGGACTCATCTAGTGACAATCTTCACTAACTGATTTATATACGGCTGTAGGGCTACCACGCGATATTGAATTTTTGGGATATTATTATTGTGTACTTAAATACTAAAAATAATAATTTTTTTTAATAGGTGATGTGGTGATACTTACCTATCAGATGGTGGAAATCATTAGTTGTATTTAATTATTAGGTAAGTTGAGATAAGCTTGATTTTCTGTCCATTGATCGAGACGTTTCGTTTTAAGTGGTAGGAATCATTCTTCTGTATGGGGATCAAACTCACAACCTAAGAGTTTACCATCATTTGTTGTACCGCTGCACCACGGCGGCCTACTTTCTAAGTCGCACTCGTATTTAAGCATTTCCTATAAATATATTCAATAAAAACGTTGTCCAGTCAACGTTAATAATACACTTTCAGTTTTCACCAGCATGATTTAGCAGCTCTGAATAAAGAAAGGCAAATTCTGAAAAAATATACATATAATATGTTTCTATAGTCGTCAAAAAAACATTAAGTATTCATTTAGAACCAACATCATTTACTCTTTTTTATCTGGCTCTTATGTTACTACACATCATGAAATTTTTAGGATATGTTATACTACCACTACCTATTATCGTTCCTTTTACGTGTAGGTACTTTGTACCTATGAAGCGTACAGTTATTATTTATGAGTACAACGAACATCGTGTTTTCTATTTCATTATTGTTATTAAAAATAAATCAAGTTCACTCTGTATCCCGCACACGGCATGGTAGGCACAGAGAGCTTAGTGTTAAGACACTCCGTTCCACACTTTCTGCTGATCTCTGGAGGTATTGCGTGTTGAGTGGCAGAACTCAACGCCGCGCTTTGCCTCGACACCAGAGCGCAGAAATGGAAATATAAACGTAAATAAATATTTCACTCTCTCGGGTGGGAATCGAACCCACCCCTTTATATTATATTGAATTCTTTGAAATAAGTATTATCAAAATAAACAATTACAAATATACTGAGTGCTTGTGTTTGTTATGCTTCTCTTAAGTTTAAAGCTTTTTACTTTACTATCCGGATTTTCAACTAGGTAACTAAGAAGCCTTCTTTAGGTTTTAACATAAAATTAAAATAAGCTTGGATTACTACCTAGGCTAAGCTTTTTGTAAAAGCTTTCTAAATACAGGTGTTTTCTAGCTACACGCTGTAGGGTAGGCAGAGGGAACCTGGGAACCTAATATTAAAAAACTATTATCATTAAGAAACTTTCGTTGCGTGTCGATACAGCGGATCTAAACGCCACTGTTTTACCTCGTTACTGGAGCCAGGCGTTGAACATAGTAAATATTTCATTACTCCGAGTGGAAATCCAACCTATGGCCGTCGCCTTTACAGGAGAGGAAAAATGTGACTATGACCTTTGTGTATGTGACTTTGAGTGCGATGTTGAACCTACATATGCAAAGTCATCACTAATTAATGGGAACGGTTAAATGTCAGTAGATTCCTATTCCCATACTTTTTAAAAAACGTATAAATATTGAACGTAGTGGGATATTTCATTTTTATACGTTTTCACAAAAAAAAATTCTTTCCTAAGTGTGGAATAACATTTTAAAATTGTTAAAAAGGTTCTTACTCATCTTGCTGATATATGTATATAGCTGATGTTTTATATTTTATAGATTTACGCTATATCTCTGTCATATTTTGTAATTTTTTTTACTATTAATAGCACTATACTCTCCTCGCTGTTTCATAGATATCCATTTCCACTGGAAGAGATTTCTTTTAGAAATAAGCCCACCCTTGTCAACTAAATTCTTAATTTCACATTTCTGTATGTTTTGTTTTGTGCCAGAATATATTATATCCTGCACATAGCGGGTACATATGTGGATCAGTACCCAATGCAAGACATTGCCATATGTGCCAAAGAACAAACTCAGAGCGAGTTAATTTATCTTGAGTCAGAATCAAACTCACAACGATCGTGTGTACAGTTATAAACGCTAACCATACCCTCAACATATTATAATTGTGAATTTGAATTCGCAACTATTATCTGCATTTTAATCTTTTCCTTTACAGATC
>DWGR01001005.1:0-18055 GCA_018247715.1 Heliconius burneyi
CCTCCACCTTAAAGGCCGGCAACGCACCTGTAGCTCCTCTGGTGTTGCACGGGGTCGTGGGCGGCGGTGATCACTTACCATCAGGTGACCCGAACGCTCGTTTGCCTTGTCCTTATACCATAAAAAATATATATATATATATATTTCAGCATGCAACCGTGCCTTCTGCCACCTAGTACACAAAGTATAACATTTTTCAGTAAATAGAGTTATTAGGATCGATATTGTAATAAGTGCATGAAGATAAAATTACTTATTCGATTTTATAAGCACTTTTCAGAATATTAATTGATTTTATTATTTTTGAAAAAGAATATATAAATAAATTTGATAATTCGATGAAATTTTACACAATTTACAAATACCAAATATTTATAGCTACATTTGTTAGAATTATATTGGAATTGCCGTTATAGAGATATAAACGTTTAATGTACAATATTATTTCCAAGTCTATACGCTCTACGTATAAATAGATGTATAACATTTTACATTAATGCGTAAAATTAAAAAAAATCTGTCACTTCGTCGAAGTTTACAATTACAGTTAGATATATTATTAATAAGGTATTATGACGATTCCTAACATTATACATTATACTTACAAGTAAATCGGAGGAAATAAAAAAGAAATATTTTTTTCCATAAAAATATACGATCTACTTTTACATAGTATTACCATTTATAAATTACTATAATATATTAAGGCAGTATACACATTCTTATAAAATATATAGCCTTGGGCGTAGAAAAGGATGGGCTACATGGTCACTCCAATATTATCTGGTGCCCACTCCAGAATTAAGAATAACAAAAAATGAAAGCTAAACTCATTTACTCATTTTAGTATCAAAAAAGATTTAACCCCAGCTCGAAATGGGATTTATTATTTTTTCCTTTAGTTTTTTTAAAATTTAACTTTATCTTTGCGCTATATAATAAAATAGTACATGTGAATATTTTCATTTTGTATGTTAAACGTGACAACTGGAGGACTCCGGGGTGCGGGTTAACGCCCATGTATAATTATTTAGGACAACATATTAAAGGAATTTTTTCTTAACTTTATACATTTATAAAGAATATAAAGCCAGAATGCGTCGCCATCGCCAACTGTCGATGATGTTTAGAAGACGGATTGAACGCCATTGAGGGAATGTCGGAAAGCGGAAATCTTTCTGGACACTGCTCCTTGTTACATAGATTTTGCAATTGTTTCTGAGGAAAATAATTATTATTTTATTATTAGGTACATTGTGTTTATTAAAATATATTGTGAATTAAAAGTATAATTTTAGATAATAATAGGTAGCCACCTTTCATTTTAGTAAAAGTGTTTACCTTATCAAGATCTTTCGCGAACAACAGTTCCACTCCATATGATTTGGTTACTTCTTGGTACGTGAGCGGCTCTAATTTGACAGCAAAATCATCATTCTTTTGTTTTGAATTCTTTTTATTTAGTGGCACCATATGTATTATAGCCACCGTCTGTAAAAAAAATGTTATTGTATCAAATTCATTTAATTATCTATATGTTATGTTATTTTCCAATATTTTTAAAATGTTATTCCACACTTAGGAAAGAAAAATACTTATTTAGGAAACTAAATAAGTGTGTTATTTTTATTTATTTTTTTAAAATAAAACAACATCCACGGACGCATAAATGCCCGTGCTTTCATTAAAGAATAAGCAGTGTAAATGGCGACAAAACAAAGTCGGGGCTTTAGTTAATCTTAAGCTATACTGAAAATAGGCAAAGGCAAACGTAGGCAAAGTGAAACCAATAAGACAATCCCAAATATGCGTGCAGGATCAAACACAATAACAAACCAAAAATGGCAAAATTATCTCACTATCATGTCACTAGCCGCGACTGGGGACAAATTAGACTAATCTAAGGGAGCTAACGGTCCCTAACCGCTGGGCCCGACCGCGCCGAGACGCGACCGAGCCGTTGAATAAGCTGGACTTCGTCGTCGATTCCGTCGACAACGGTGTATGTGTCGTGTGTGAGTAGGGTGTTTCCTACCTACATACGGGGCATCCGCTATAGTAATGGCGTCATCGGAGTCTAAAAGGACGCTACGCGGGCGTCTACGTCTAGAAAGCGCGATAGGGGTGTAATCACACGCATTAACAATGAGGGTGAATCGATTCCAGTTCAAAGTATCCATGTAGGTCGACGTTGCGCACGAATCAGGGACAACCTGATGCGGTACGTAAGAATTTGTTTTGTACCTTTTGCTAGATCTAGCTTAGTGTGGGCGAACGCTACACAAGCATATGAGAAGACGGGTCTTATACAAGTTTAGTATAGTGTCAGCTTATTTCTAAGTGACATTTTACTACACTTGTTTATGAGATGATATAATCTATTGAGAGTAAATTTAGCTTTATTGCAAGCTTTCGTGACGTGGGGTTTGAAGGAGAGTCTAAAGTGAAACCTAGATATTCGACCTCTTTTTCCCATGGAATGACTTTATCTAATAGATAGATGGTAGAAACGTGCTCTGAACGAGCGCGAGGAAAGAGGGTCGCTATACTCTTCTCTGGATTAACCTCGATTCTCCATTGGCGGAACCACACAGCGAGTGCGCGGGCTGCTTTCGATCTGCTATTATGCGTGTATTACGCGAAGAAATGTATAGGACGGCGTCATCGGCGTACATAGCCAAATGTACACCCTGGAGGACGCCTGCGCGGAGGAGGCGAGGAGAGAGTTCTTTCTACTTTATTGTGGAAGTACATACCAGCTGATGCAAGTTTTTAACTCAAGATAATTTAATCTACTAGCTGCCCTTTAAAGTACGAGTATAAGCTCATATTTTACCCTCCAGAACTTTGTCGTGGTATATTAATTAATCAAAAGACCTAGCTCTGCAAGCGGAGTTCGATGGCCCTTATGCTCTATCAAGTTCTGGACCATATTCCAATACGGCCATCCCAAGCTTAAGGTCAATCGATAAAGAGTGGAATGGATCGGTGCCACTAAGTTGTAAAGAAATTTAGGTTTAAAGTAGATAAACTTACATCTTTATGCAAGTCATTGAACACAGGATGTGGCCTCATGGTCTTGATAGCGGGGGGCGAGTAGGCGGCCACGTCGCCACAGTGCAGGCAACCGGCGCAGCTGTTCATGGCGCCGAGGCGACGCCCGAAGCACCACCAGTCCAACTCGTTAACTGCCTGGTTTACTGTTGATTAGATCGTGTATTTAATTTAGGGACATTTTATATTAAACATTTACAAAATAGGTTGTCGTGACGCATTGGTAGATGCGTGTGACTGTAACAGAGGCGGTTGTGGATTTGATTCCTTCTTCAGGGAATGGAATATTTAATATTGACATTCATTCGCTCTGATACAAGGCGAATTGGGGCATTGAGTTCCGCCACTTGCCACGCTATGCCTACAGAGTTTTTCAGAAAGTGAGGAACAGAGTGCTATAGGTTCTCTTTGCATAACCAGCTATCTATAACAACGCGAAGCTCATATAATATAAAAAACAACATTTTTGATTAAATCGCTAAAAAAATATTCGACCATCTGCTGCACCAAATTGTATTAAATATATTTGATACCAAAAGCCGATATTTTAATTAAGTATACTAAACTAAAAGTGCTGGTGAATCGATTTAGTTATTTTAGTATCGGGTGTACCGCGATGCACGATGCACGTTCTCTAGTCTAATAGCAGAAAAGAGAATAATTGAAAGAATTTCACACTGCTACCAAATCAAACTACACTAAGGACGCAACAAACAAGTCCTTTATTTATATTTGCATTTTTTAGCTTTTCCTGCATATAGCATGGTAGTAATTATTTTTGTTACATATCTATTATAAATCAATTACGTCACTAAGTCACATTATTTGTCCTCGATGGACTCCTAAACTACTGAACCGACAATGTCGTAGCACCCTATCTGATTTCAAACGAAATACTGTAAATATATGCATATTAAATTTCTTAATATATGGGGGATACGGCGCTAAGGGCGGATTCATCATTCATATTATAGTGAGGGTTACAGTTCGATCTTAGTCCGTTAAAATATTCTTATTCACGTGAATTGACCGAAACAATAGCATATATAATTTAATTATATTTCGTGTAAGAAAATTATAACAGACTGAGATAGGACGAAGAAACCATGACCGGCATTATAGTGTGGACGTGGCCTAGAGAAGAAAGGTCCTATTCTACATACAGCCATACAAATACTTTCTGTAGTTAGTGAACACAGGCACGCGTCAAACCCGCACGTGTACAGCCGTGTTTATAAGGTCGTAGTCTTGTTACCGATGCAGTCGTTCTCGGCCAGCAGCAGTGCGGGCCAGTGCGGCGCGTGCAGCGCGGCAGAGGAGGCGAGGTGCGTGCGCAGGCGCGAACCACCGCCCCGCCACCCCGCGCACCCCCGCAACGTTTCCGCGCCAGTGGGCGACGCGCTGCCCACCAGCTCCGAGCGGCTCAGTTTTAGTGGGAACGATGTTACACCTGTATGATAAGAGTATCGTTTGCACATTGTTTACCAACAAATAAAATAATTAAAGTAAGAAAATCACATCTTTGCAGCCATCTACAGCATACTTCAGGTCGGTTACGACTCCTCGAACACACCGTATATTCATTTCATCGCCAAATGTTTTAGCAGAGAAAGTTGCTTATATAATTTCAATTATGCTTAAAAAAAAATACGTTCAATAGTAGAATTCTATACTACTCGTATGTTGCCTAATCTTAACCTAAGTTATTTCTATTTAGTTAAAGACTTACAAGATGGCACTGCAAAGCAATTTATAGTAATAGATAACTTTCTCTATTCATTTATTTAATTTATAACTTTTTAACAGACCTACATACCTAGTGGATACAGTGAAATAATTAATAAAGCAGAATAGTTAAGTTTGCGAAAAGGAAACCTCTAGTAAAAGCTCTAATTTGACCAACCTGTTACACAAGTATTGTGTGTTTTTTCATCGTAATATGGATAGTATATGACAACATCTTCCTTTTTATCCATTAATAAAGGTGATTCAGAGTGCAAATCGTACTGTGCTGTAGTACCATTAGAGTATCCGACTAAGATCGTTTTATGACCAGTTAGCTGCAAGTTAAAAAAAACACATCAATAATTTGTACTTTGAAAATGTAAAAAGTATTACTGACCTGACTCGGCAACATCTTAATGAAAAAATTACGGCTGACTTCGTAAAATTGCATTATTTTCACTCAACACACAATAAAACTATATTAAGTAGGATCTTCATACCAATTATAATATATACTTCAGTATGAAAATATGAATGTAAATTCTTATATGTGTAAATTATAATATTCACTTACAGAAGACCAGTTTATGGAAGTAGCCTGGAGTTTTTGGTCACCTCTGTAAAGCCTCAATTCTGCAACTGGACTCAGCTTGTATATTTTGCTGTCACTGTCACTGTAAAAAAGTTTGAAATGGTTTTTACTTTTTTCCAGGTTCAATTTTTTTCCGCAAATAGCACAGAAGGCAGAGGAAAGTTAGTGTATGAACAATTTTCAAAACTTGATAAAAACGCATGTTAAGTAGAAGAACTCGACACCATGTTTAACTAAGTTGGAGTAAATCACAACTAAACCAAACTACCAAATTTAAATTATACGAAAAAAATACTTATATACCTGTCAATAATACTCTTAGGGTACGGAACCGACAAGATATAAGCATAGCCATTAGAGCAGGCGATTGCTAGGAGGCCGAGTCGAGTAAATGATTTTTTATCTTCAATACTACACAAGTCAGTCGTCCCCGAAGGACACCAATCCATCCCCCACACCATTCCATACTCGTGAGCTATGCCAAGAGCAAATTTTGGAACAAAACTGAAACAATAATTGTTGTTTTTAATACCAAGTAAAGTTCATTTATTTGTTAGTAAAGTAAAATTTTAACCTTGAATGAAGATAAATCAATAGCATACTTTAAGAAGTATCAATCCAATATATTAAACATTTAATTCTTCAATCAATTATACCCTAGATAAAGGATTACAGCCTAAAAAATGGCCCAAGAAATATGAGCACGAAATTTTTTTGTTCTTATTTCATTTTGGTATACTCCAACCTCAGCCAACGCGGACGTGGCAAAATAAGTCAGTGCGTCAGTATTAAACAATTAAATACAAATATTTCGTAATTTCGCCAATATTTATATGCAATTCCTTATCTAGTGTATAATTGATCGAAGATTGAAGAAGTAAAATTGAATTAAGAACAATTTTTTCTTTCAATTTTTTTTTTCTAATAATATCACAAAACAAATAAATATATAGGCCGTCGTGGCGCATTGGCATAAGTGTGTGACTGTAATGCGACAGTTATGGGTTCGATCCTCACTAGAGGATATAAAATATTTATTTACTATTTATATTTTCATTTCTCCGCTCTGGTGTCAAGGCAAAGAGCGGCATTGAGTTCTGCTACTCAACACGCAATGCCTCCAGAACTCGGTGGAAAGTGGGGAACGGAGTGTCTTAACGCTAGGTTCCGTCTGCCTACCCTGCCGAATGCGGGATACAGCGCGAAGCTAATAAAAAATATATACGAGTATAATAGAAAACATGTATGTACTATATTGCTATGCTGTACCATTGGCAAGGAGACATTGCGGCATGGCCATGCTGTTTACTGTCACTGCATACTTTGTCACTGATTACTATCGAAGAATTCAAGTTCATCTTAAATAAAAATTATGTGGAACAAAACTTTAAAAAATGTTTAGAAAAAGACTAACCGATCATCATTTTCAAATTCCCACAGCTGTAATACATTTTCAAAAGAGTAGACGACATCGCCGGTGACACGCGGCGCGTCGTCGGCGGCGTGCACCGATACCGCCAGGTAGCCGGCCGGCGACCACGATATGGCCTGGATAGAACTACCAACGAATATGGTCGATACACCTGTAACATTTCATTGGATAGTCCTTAAAATGACTAAATCCGTTCTTATTTAAAAATAAGAACAGATTTAAATGAAACTTCGCCGTGATATACCTTATACATCGGAATAACACAACACACTACAATTTATGTGGAGTTTTGTATACTTTTTCTATAATATAACAATAACTTAAAGCGGACGAAACCAACGTGATTACCCTAAAAAAATATTAAATATAGAATTGAGAAAATGTTATGGTATTATGGTCATGTAAATAAAGTTCCCACCGATAACTTAACTTTTAAATGCTTTTTATTACACTCATTCATTTTAATACACATTTTAACACACACACGTTTTGAGGCATTACGTGTTAGTGACGGAACTCAACGCTGGGCTTCTTTTTTGCCTTGGTGACAAAACGAAGAACTTAAATTATTAATAAATAACATTTAATTCCCTCGAATGGGTATCGAACCCATAACTGTTGCGTTAGTTACGCTCTTGGGCCCTTTCCACCACCAAGACGGCCTTAATATTGCTGTAAAATAAAAACATCAAGAGCAAGATGAAAATATGTTTTATTACAGTCGTGGTTATTTAACAATCATTTGTATTTAAGAATAATTTGTACTTAACAATAATTAATGACACTTTAGTATCAATCAATCACAGACTCTTTATAAGAAGTACTTGTGTGTGACGAGTGTGCAGTTGGTGCAGGGTGAAGGAATAAAGGGAAGCAATTGTAATTTTAGTCGAACATTAAAGTAATGTAGTTTTAATTTATTTATTTTGGATAACGTCAAACTAATTTGGAGTAAGGTGTTTGATAGTAATATTGATTTTTATGTAAGACAATATTTGGTGTCTATTTATCCATTTGGGAAACAAAATGAATATTTGTACAATGTATGTAATTATTATAATATTTTTTTTATTTATTTTACATCAAAATATGATATACTTTAGGACTCTTCTTCCTATAGTCAACTTAATTATTTTGAAGTTATTATTTTTTTAAGGATCTTAAAAATATTTTTGGTGATCATTTAAATTGTACACTTTTAAAAAACTTAAGAAAGGAGTTGGTTTTGGATACTGAATATGCAACGATTTAAAAATAACTTAGAGATTATCAAAAATACCTTGACTTTCTCTTGCTTCAAATTTTTTTAGCGTGCTCCAACCTTGTTTATTTATTTTTAAACTACAGGATTCTTCTAATGGCGGTATATATTGTGATATTTGGCTTTCTGATAGAATTTCGTACTTGCATTGCCTCCATAATGGATAAAACGCTTCATTATTTGGTAAATATGTAGCAAAGCTAAAATTAAAATGCATTAAAATATTATTAAATTAAACAAACAAAACATGTATATACTTATTTATGTACGTATACTAATAATGCAGATATATAGATTTTTGAAACACTCACTATTCAAGGGCAGCTTGTTGCATATACATTTTAGGACGTTGAACCACAAATGGGATTCGTTTTATTTTTGACGCAGCGTAAACTGAAATAAAAAAATGTATGTACAGAATATTTTATCCAATTATTTAGAACTTTCATTATCGAACTATCGTTTAATTTGCGTTGCATTTCATCATAAGTGAAGCGTTTAATTGTATCGCCTAACAAGCAACGCATTGTTCTATATAATAAAATATAACTTTTATTTACTTACAATATTCGCTATGTTTCTTTTTCTTTTCAGTTTTTACTTCCACGTCAGATATATTACTGTCAACTCCGCTTACATCGTCATCTGTGGAACTTTCATATTCTACTTTTATAGAATTATCTGAATCACTGAAGTCGGTATACAATATTTTACGACAAGAGTGCTCTTCCAACTCTTTCTCTTCATCTGCACCGTAACCACACGTAGTACAATTAAATTCGTACTGGAATGAGAAATTACTGTTAATATTTTTTTTTACTATAATATCCAGCATGTAGTACGGCAGGTAGGAGTCTAGCGTTAAGAGACTCCGTTTCTCATACCTTCAAATTTTTGAGACATTTTTTGGTTGACAAGCAAAACTCAACGATGCGCTTAGAAAAATGAGAGCTTCTTTAGATGCGTTTCACGATTACATATTGTAGGTATTACTTTTTACTATTACACGGTAATGTTTGAATAGATCAGTAGTATCATAATTAAGGTATATTCATACAATCTTGGCAAAAAAACTGATTTTATATGCAATAGTTTCGGTATTGATTCCCACTTACGTGAATATTTATTTCAGGCCGTCTTGACGTAGTGGCACAACGTGTTACTGAAAGCGCGATAGTTATGGGTTCGATTCCCACTCCGGGGAATTACTTATGTAATGTACCATTTCCTCGCTCTGGTATCAAGACAAATTGCGGCGTTGAGATTTGCTATCTGACAAGCAATGCATCGAAAATTCTATAACAAATGTGAGAAACGGAGTGCCTTACCTTACCATAAAATTCAAAAAGAAGTATAATAATGAACAATGTATCAAACATATATATAAACATCAATTTTACTTACTGATTTATATTTTTCCATAACGTTTCGAGCTCTGAAATATAAATAAAAATATTGTTTAACGTACAGGGCACATCTTTTGTTTTCATATTTAGTACAAAGGTATAACTATTAACATATTTTGAGGTCGGTTGCCTTAAGAAGGCTTTAGTTTTTTATGAGTGACTTTCGTTTTAATCAGTAATTTTATTGTGCTTTCGTTTTTTACGTGCTTTTTTTACAAATAGTTGACGCTTTAATAGTGTTATACTACCGTTTTTGCAAAATGCTGTACTGCGATAATCGCAGAGGAAATTGTTTCGACCAACGAAAAAGTATATATGCCATTCCGAAGAAACGGAACTTTTGTAGTTTTTATATTATATTGCAATGTCCCGAAACATTGGCATGTATAGCGGGACAAACAAGGGAAAAACGGGACAGTCTAATTCAAAACGGAACACCTGTGTCACGTTACGCATACAATACTTTGTGCAATAGTGTATCTTGTCTAAGCGTGTTGTTTATTTTATTATATAATTGAAGATATTTTTATGCAATATATTTAAAAAACTACTAGTGACCTTGCGGCTTCGCTAGCTTAAACTATTGAATTATTTTTTTAAAAACACTGAATTATGTTCATCTAATACGTTTATAATGTATGCTTGCAGCCCACTTAAGATTTCTAACGTGAAAATTATTATAAACTTAGAGTTGCCTTTATTTGTCAGGTGTTTCTGAAATTAGCGTGACAGACAAACGCACTGGACAAACAGACATTTGTCTGTTTAAAATGTAGTTTGCAACCTTCCTTTAACATTTATTTCGATGGGTTCATATTCAAGATGTCTCAAAAGAAATTTTATATTTATAAATATTATTAAAAAAACGATGCGGTTTATTAGTAAAATGTTTATTTATTTCTAAAATACAGACTTTGGGAATCTATTTTTTAAAAATAATGTCATCCAAATGTTTACCCTCGCGTTCACGGCACTCATTTAACCTAACGCTAAAATTTGGCTTCCATTTCGTGGCGAATATTTTGTTTTAATTGCGCCAGAGAAGATGGTTTCTTGACGTAAACTTTAGATTTAAGGAAACCCCACAGGAAAAAGTCCATCGGAGTGAAATCAGGACTGCGTGGAGGCCAATTTACGTCCCCTCTTCTGGAGATAAATTATCCTGGAAAAAAATTCATGAACTCGTGGTAGAGACACATTAGACGTGTGTGACGTTGCTCCATCCTGCTGGAACCATGTCCTTTGACTATAGCCAAGATAATTCTGCAGTACACTGCAACAAAAAATCATCTAACATCTTCACATAACGTTCTGAGTTAACTGTAAGTGCACGTCCCCCCGCGTCTTCAAAAAAGTATGGGCCGATTATTCCTCGCGATGACATTGCAGCCCATATGGTTACTTTTGGCGAATGAAGAGGTCTCTGATGCTTGTATTTCGGATTAGTTGTACTCCAATAGCGACAGTTTTGCCTGTTAACGTGCCCATTCAGATGAAAATGAGCTTCATCAGAGAATATGATGTTGGTGAACGTTTGTAATCTCTCAGTTATCTCGTTTACGAACTCTAGTCTTTGAATAGGATCCTGGGGCTTCAACTCCTGCAGCAATTGAATTTTATAGGGGTGCAGCTTTAGACCTTTGCGCAAAATGCGTTGAAGCGAGTCGTTCTACATTTTTTTCTGTCCTCGATAACTTTGGCCGTCCAGATTTTAGTTTATCTAAAGTTCAGCCAGTCTCTTCAAACTTCTTTACCCAAATACGAATGAGAGGTATGCTTGGAGAATCATCAAAATCAAATCACGAATTTCGCAAAAATTTCGTCGCGCTATAGTCGCAGAATTACCGTTTTTGTAAAATTCACGCACGCACAACGCAAGGTCCTAAATTCCAAAACTACTACTAACTACTAAATTCCCAAAAGCCAGGCTATCGAATGACATACCCTCCACGCCCCTCTAATGAATTGCGTTCACGCAGCAAGCTGATCAAATATATAATTTCTTTTGAGACACGCTGTATAATAAATGTATCCCGCACATAGTTACATAGTGACTCATCGGCACTGCATCTTACTGTGAATGCGACAGTAATGGGTTCGATTCCTGCTCGGAAGGGAAAATTAATTATTTTTATTTCCCAATAACAAGACAAAACGTGGTATGAGTTGCTTCATTCAACAAACAATGTGAAGCTACAAAAATCATACCTTTTAGCAGCCATTCTTCCTCCTCCAGATAATACGATTTCTTCTTGTGGCTCGATCTTTTTCACCTCTAATGACAATTTACGCTTCTTAGCTAGTTCTTGTTCTCTGTGCATGGCGTAATGCTGAGTCTTGTATAAACATAGATATTTATTATTGCATATTTCACAATTGAGTTTGAACGGTTCAAGTTCCTGAAATGTAAAATATTATTGGAAATTATTCATCACTCACTACGTATCTATCTATTACTCACTATGTATATCTATCTACATACGTATAATATTATTTTAGTAACTTCTAAAGTATTGTTAACATAGTGAACTTCAGAAGTTACTAAAGGAAAAAAATACAAAAATATAACTTTTTTTGCATCGAACTTAACATAGTAGGACTCGAAACTGCGCCTCTTGGACCGTCCAAGCCTTACTCAAATAAACTATACATTCATATAAAGCTACCTAGAAATCCTCATACACTTGTTAGATACAACTTTTTTTGTTGCTAGCATTAATATTAGTTTTTTTTTATTTCATAACCAAGTAATTTGTCCAAGCAATATCATAGTATAGTAACGAAACATTACCTCCTCGGTTTTCCCACATTGCAAAAGATGGGCGTAGAAACCAAGACAAGAAACTCGGACAAGTCCACATAAAGAACAAATAAATTTTTTATATTTATTTTTGTATTCCTTCAAATATTTCTCGACTAAATAAGGATTTTTAGCATCCTGTAATAAAAAAATAAAAAATATTATAATAACGAATATATAGCTTATAAAAATTCTATTCAATAAAATAATACAATAAATATAATTTATTTGATTATATTGAGATGGATATCATGGCACAGAGGCACAGAGTTTAGCTGTAAACGTTACTGGCCGTGAGTTCAATTCCCACTCGAGGAAATGAAGTATTTATTTAAATAAAAAAATATATAATGTCGAGGCAAAGCCCGACGTTGAGTTCCACCACTCAACACGCATTGCCTCCAGAATTCTACGGAAAGTGAGAAACGGTGTATCGGTCGGTGTAACGGTACATTGATGTGTGTGTTTGTACTATGCAAATCTGAAAAACAACATTTTATTCGTGCATGTTTTGTCTGTTTGTGTGTGGAATAACACTTCAAAATGCGAGTTTTAAAATTTCTGTATTTTTTATTATATATGTATATTATGCACGTACAAATAAGTATTGTCTCCAAGGAGTGAAACAAAGTGACATGGGAGTAAAAGTAAGTGACTTGAGTGTAAATTGTACGAAGAGGAATCAGTGCTCATTGCATTATCAGAATGCGATTTGCAGGCAACCACTCTGAAAGAAGGGTGTAAAAATAATTGTCTAAGCCTGAATACGATTAAGATAAGGGTTCTAGTATTTGAAAGAAATGAAGAAAGGACGGAATGCATGATATTATAATATATTAATATTATAATATATTAATATTATAATATATTAATAAATATTTTATATATTTATTAGATATATAGAAGATATAAATGGTAAGATATTAGAACAAGCGAATGAAGTGGTATATTTGGGAATTATGTTCAGTAGAGATGGAATGGATACGAGATGGATGCGGAAAGGCGTATATCCCCCGCCGGTAACAGAGTTAACGGTGCCTTGGCTACATTGATGAGAAGGTGGAATGTCAGCACGCGGCTTTGACGCTTTTATACGGCAGCGAAACGTAGGTATTACCGAAGAAGAATGAAAGAAATGTGAATGCCGTGAAGACGCGATCATTTCATAGGATATGTTGAGATAGCTTAGCTGATCGAATCCGCAATTAAAAGATAAACAGAATGGCGAAGACGTCACGGTGAGAATAAAAAAGAACGTGCTCAGCTAGTTTGGGCACGTCGAACGAATGAGTGACGAAAAAATGGAAAAAAGATTTAAGATGGAAATGAGCAGTAAGAGACCTCGGTTGACCTTCGAAAAACAACATCAAAGATACCGGAGGCGGGTCACGTAAAAGGCATGAGTTCAGCTAGTTTGCCCCAGAGGGCATGTATGAAGAGGATGATGACAGTGGACCAGGTCAACGTGGGATGTAGAGATCGTAGAGTTTGGCGATCCGTTCTGTTTGCCTACTCACCCCGCTAGGGATACAGCGTGAAGCTAAGTTAAGATAGACTATAAGTAAATAAATATTTTATTTGTCTTACTATAGGATATTCGCCTACTCTCCACGCCAAGTTGTAATGTTTCATCATGGCATGTGATTTCCAATGTTTAAATTCAACAAGCTCGTCACATACGCCACATTTACATATATCTATGAAACATAACATTAAAACTATACATTTATGTAAAAATAGATGGCACTATTACTTCTGTCCCTTATCTTTATAAAAGGTTTACGGAAGCTTAAAAAATATTATTTTTCTTACAAATATTGAATTTTTACGAATTAATTTTACAGGTGTGTGTACGTTTATCACTCGGGGAAATGAAATATTTCATATTTTCTATTTCGCTAGCAACGATACAAAATGTGGCATTGAGTTTCACCACTCAACACTCATAGCCTCAAGATTTCGGCGGCAAAGACCTGTCTTTATGGAAAAAGGAGTATCTTAACACTAGGTTCCCAGATTTCTTCTGACTACCCTGCTATGCGCGGAATACAGCGCGATGATAAAAAAAGAACTAAAAAAATATTATCTATAGTGAACGCAATCTTTATTACTAGTATTATTAAAAATAATACTTACAAAGGCAAAATAAATATTTAGATTTAAATTTTCAAGATTAAACAAATATATTTTTTTTATATTTAAAAAAAAAATTAACCAACTTTAACTAACTAATAAGACACAATAACAAAAATAATAGTTTAGTAAAAAAAGTAATATAAAAATTGAAATTTATTCAGTTAAAGGTGTGAGGCTCGGCGAACGCTGTAAAATCTATCATCTTTAGTAAAGCCCCGTTTTTCGGTCTTATTCTCATCCAAATATTTAAGCAAAAATACGAAGAAACGACAAAGATTTTAAAAGAAACTCTAACCAGCAAACATACTTGTAAAAAACATAATGTCTTACCTCCTTCCAATCCATCTATTTTCACGGAAAAATTCATATAGGCAGTTGAATCACAAGTCTGCATATGAGACAAGTATGCCTTCACATATTTCCTCATTATGCCGCACTTGCTACAAATAAGACCATCATACTTTTTGCTCATATAATGTAAATAACTATTTACATTTTGCTCGATTGCGAAGTCCTAAAATTAATTAAAATTTAGTTAAATGGTTTAGAATCATTTAAAATTTTTAAATGTTCTTTAAATAATAAATATCATAGTGTAAGGCTTAGAGTGCGAACCTCCTGACAGCCTGTTAGGCAAATTATCATGAGAGATAAAAATAAAAAAGGAAACTATTATTATAAATGTATTACCAGAAGGTTTTTATAATTTCAATCATTGATTTGTATTCATTTTCTTCTACAGGAAGTGTCAGCGAACCATTTATGAAAACAGCATACAATATTTGAAACCCATACGTACAGAAATTAATCAAGCTGCTTCAACAGTTTGGACGTACGATTTTTTTTTTCCTTTCACGATTTTTATCCATATCTGTGTTCGTGTGAGGCAATTACGCATAGATGCTAATAACGAAAACACTTACTACTACAAAAAATACTACTAAAGGTTAAACAACTTTGAACTTTATCGCAAATACCTACGACTAGATTTTGGAATAAGGCGTATGCGGCGGTGTCCCTTTGATAGATTTATGTTTGCACGAGTCGTCCTTACAAATGACGTTTTATTTATATCGATAATTTTATTATTTATTTTGTTTAAAAAAAACTTATCCATTTTTGGGAAAAAATCCTTTAATTGTATTAGGCTATTATAGAGTAGTCAAAACTGGTTTTATTGTCACTGACACTTCCATCCTGTATATGACATAAAATAAAGCTTATACATTACAGTTTTCTCACATTTTAATGATATCAAAATATACATAATGAAAAAAAATTTGCTTAACATAAATTGGCTTAACACTCTAAACCAAGTTGGGTCCATTCTCACTCGAGGGAATGAAATATTTAATATTTTTATTTTCTTACTGTAACAAAGCGCTGCGATGAGTTCGGCTAATAAATACGCAATGTCTAGAAAATTCAGCATAAGATGGGGAACAAAGTGTCTCAATATTAGAGTACCTCTGCTATATGCGACATACAGCGTGAAGCTAGAAAATACAAATTTACTTTATTAAACGTTAACTAGAAATAAAGATGTAGTTATATTTTTACGTCAACGAAATATTTATCGTAAAATTTACTTACAATAGGCTTCCTCCCCTCTTTCCACGCTAAGTATGTATGTTCTTTTTGTATGTGTTGATGCCAATTTTTTCCAGCCATCTGTTTGTGGCATACTCCACATTCAATATTATCCTCATCGTCGTCACTAATTGAATCGTTAAAAGTTAAATCATCATTTACTGATGTATCTTGTTGCTGAAAAAAAGTGTTTTTTAATATATTACTTTAATTATGTTGCATTTTAATTAAGCAGGATAATAAAATAAAAAAAAAACAAAAGCTTACAACGCTTCCGTCACAATCTTTTATGTGAGTTAGGTAAGATTTTACATATTTTCTTCGGAGGCCACACTTTGCACAAATCAAACCATCCAGATGTTTGGACAGGGCGTATAATAGATCGTTCTCTTGTTTTTCATCAGTCTGAAAAATAAAGTCATAATAGACCTTTAGTATATTCTAAACAAAATATCATATTGAATACAGTTCAGAATAAACAATAGTAAAAGCAGTGAATGTACATAATACATATTGTGTTATCATTAACCTACTACAAAAATATAAATATGATAAAACAAAATAAGAAATATATAATAACATATACATAATATATTTTACACCATAGTACAAAGTATAAACCGAATTATAGGAATAGATAGAGGGGTGCGGGCATAGTGTATAATTATACAATTTAAAAAAAAACCTTACAAAAAAATGTGCAAATATTATTATTTTTTTATTCAAACATTTCATTTTGTTTGAATCTCATATAGCACGGTGACCACTCCACCTTTTACCCTATTTTTGAGATATTGCGTCCAGTTCTCCAATGAGGACTCAATTTATTTCGATTTGTATTATTATAACTTATTAACTTACAATAGGCGTACATCCCTCTTTCCACGCCACATACGAGTGTTTCGTTTGTATATGTGTGATCCATTCCTTGCCCAGCATCTCATTGTGGCAAACTCCACATTCAATGTTATCTTCATCATCGTTATCATCAAATGGATTGTTTAACCCTTGATCTGTTAAATTGAAATCTGACGCGCGACTATCGTTTATTGTAACATTGTCGTGTTGCTGAAAGAAGATTGATAAATTTTTACTTTATACAACACATGAAACCCGATTATCAATTTCGGCCATAAAAAAAAACAATTTCAATCATATTTTATTCATCATCTTCCTACTGTATTATTTTTCACCAACACTGTTTTCTAGAAGATCAAACGAGATCTCACTCTGACTTTTTTTTAGTGGAAAAAGACATGACAAACGGGCGTACGGGTCACCTGATGGTAAGTGATCAGTGGTTGCCAGCTTTTGAAGTGGTTGGGCGCCGGAGCCCGGCATTACCTAATGCGAAACGCAGTGGCCACATATTCCTTCAACGTGCTCAATCCACCTGAACACATTCCCGCGGAGACCGCATTTAGACTGCCGTTATGTACAGATCTTAAGCGCGGATTCAATCAGCTAAACTGACATGAAATCACATTCATCTATCTTTCATTCACTTTATGTAATACGCACTAGAATTTCGGTTGATACCAGCAATGCATTATCTACCAAACATGCAGATATGCTGACCTCCCATCAATGGAGCCAAGGTCTTTCTGTTACCAGCGACTTAAAGGTAAAATAAAAAAAAACTTACTACACTTCCATCACAGGTCTTTATGTGAGTTAAAAAGATTTTAACATATTTCCGACGTAGGCCACATTTGGAACAAGTCAAGCCATCTTGACGCTTGGATATCGCGTACAAGTGTTCGCGCACCTCGATTTCATCTTCAACATTCTAAGAAACACAACTTACCATTTTATATACAAACAACAGTGTATAAATAGAATATAGTAACTTATCGGTGATTACAACATATACAGGGTGGAATTGAACGCACCACTTTAAATGAAACCACAGTTTTAACTACTCTATAAAAGCCTTATATAATTCAGAAAAACAATAATTCCCAAAAATGAAAAAGTTATTTTTTCAAACAAAATAAATAATAAAATAGTCGTTTTAAAAAAAACACCATTTGTAAAGTGTAATATTATCACTCACACA
>DWGR01001006.1:0-18054 GCA_018247715.1 Heliconius burneyi
GCACTAGTGACTATCTGCCTACTATATACTCTTTTTGTTTGACACACTCTTTTCCTCCTCTTTTCATTCTCATAAAGTCAAATTTACCACCGGTTCATCAAATTGAATGCCTCAAACCTTAGAATAATCTTCCCAAGAACATTAACGAGATTTTTTTAAAAAAGTTTACAAATTAACCCTTAATTATTAGAGAAAATATCCAAAAATACTATTTTTGCAATATTCCTATTAGTTCCCACGAGACAAGCTTGGCAGTACATAATAATAGTAAAATGAAGCGAAACATTCTCGTCACGCTTGTATGTCACGCAGTGGAGTAATAGTAGTTCTGCCATATTACTTTGAACACTGAGAAGGTCGATATATTGGCCGTGGCTAAACAATTTCTTTGTAATATTTGACAAAATATTGATTTTTGAATGCTTAGTAATTTAGACTTTCGTAGCGATTATAAACGTGACGGTTGTGAGTTCGATGCCCATACGGGGGAATGAAGTATTTTATTTTTTTATTTCTTCAGCTTAGTATCGAAGCAAAGCGGACTTTCCGTAATCAACATGCAATTCCTCGAGATACAGCGAAAAGTAGGAAACAAAAGTGTCTTAATTGAAACAGAGTGTCTTAACACTATGTTCCCAACTTCTCCCTATCCTGCAATGTTAAGGGCAGGGTACAGAGCGAACCTAAGAAAAGCATATATAATCTGTCAAAGCCACGAGCAGAAAACTAGTGACTTAAATAAATATTTCTTCCTAATCGAATCTTGGCCTTCAGTAAAATATTCATCAAATAACAATTCCACACGACCATGACGATCGCAAATAAACAGCAAGCTTTATAATAACATTACACGTCTATTAAAACGTAGGCGTCGTTTCAAGTCTGTTATTACTTATAATTAAAAACAAGTAATGTGACATTTAAAGGATATTTCATGGACTGTTAGTTTAAAATTATGGAAATAATGTAGTGATAAATCACTCTGTTTATTACTTTCGGTGGTATTAAAAATAGTGTGTTAGTCTGAATATAAAGATACATCAGGCAAAGTTCCGAAATCTGGTGGAAAATAGTGAATGTAGTGTCATGATTTTAGGTTTTTCCTAGTTATACTGTGTACAGGTTTTTCCTAGTTATAGGAAAGCATAACTATACTTTAAACATAATATATTTTACAATTGTAATAAGGAAAATTATATAGATTCACCAGGTAGACCACAATGGAAAAATCACATACACCTATATTATTTCGTACCTAAATTATTAGTATTACAGCAGATTTTTTTGTATAGATATGAATAAAAATGTCATATATTCTTGAAACTTTTCAATCAGGTAATTTTCTGTTTGTATTTTCTTATTAATCAAAACAAATTAAATCAGCTTCACGCTGTATCCCGCATACATTCTTCGGCACACGGAACCTAGTGTTAAGACACTCCGTTCCCCACTTTCTGCCGAATTTCAAAGGCATTGCGTGTTGAGTGGCAGAACTCAATGCCATGCTTTGCCTCGACACCAGGGCGTAGAAATGGAAATATGAACGTTAGTAAATATTTCACTTCCTCGAGTGAGGATCGAACCCACAACCGTCGCGTTACAATGACACCCATGTGCCGCTGTACCGCGACGTCCTCTTAATAATATTTAATAAATTTTATGTAAAAAGTCATTTTCTGGTTCTACTTTTAGAGACCACTCATACAAATAAAGACCCGCGAACATTATTTATAACATACTTGAAGTAAAAATCGTTTAAGGATTTGACCTTTACAAATATGCTGGTCTTGCCTAATCTAAACCACAGAGGCAGACACGTGGCAATAATATGTTGTTGATGTTATATTTATAAAGATATTGATTGTCCTTCAATATAGCTTAATGCAGCTATATTAGTACTTTAAATCCATTTAAAACTTATTTCTATTATTTATCTATTATTATCTATTTAAAACATATTAATATAAGAAAATTATTTAAATATATATAAAACTTGAATGTAGCGGGACTCGAACCAGTAACAACATTACCAAATGCATCAACATGATTTTACGCTTTTTATAATCTCCATGATATTTTATCATAATCGGATCAGCGTTTTGGCACTATTGCTTCACAAACACCCACCGAACCGACAACCGTCGCCATACAATCCCACCCTTACGCTTTTAATTTGAAGTAGGTAACATTAGTTTTTCCAATTCCACGTAAAGTTATGTAAGTTTAAGGCAATCGTTGACGTAATGAGTAAACGCTCTAAATTGATGTCTATATTTTAAATTATATTAATATTTTCTTTTTATTTCACTCTTTGCTCCCCATATAGCAGGGGTATTTCTTCTAGTGTTAAAACACTCCGTTTTTCATTTTTCGCCTAAAGACAACAACGGAAATGTTCAATGTTCTCTATGTCAGAACTCAATACCTGCCCTTTTTTAAAACTAAACCCATAACCATTATCATTACAGCCAGGCTTTTTAATCTAACCTTTTAATGCTTAATCAAGAATACCATATAAATAAAATTGATTTTGTAAATTTTACGATCACAAGCCATCCTCGGACGTAGTGGGTGTATTCTAAAGGTGTAAACTTAAGAAATTATGTTGTAATATTAATTTATAGCTTTAAATTTATTACGTATTATATACATATTATAATATCGTAAACAAGTGATTTAAAACTGGTAAAAGCTTGTGGAGTCGATTTCCAGTTGAAGGAATCACCTATTTTCATTATATCGCCCAAAGCGCGGCGTTCAGTTCCGCCACTCAACACGCAATGCCGCTGGAAATCGGCGTGAATGGAAATATCTTAATAGGACAAAGAGTCTTAACACTAGGTTCCCAGGTTCCCTCTGCTTATTGACAAATCACCGTACGAAGCCCTAAAAAAAAGATTTGCATCAACTTCGAACGTTTACTCATTGCGTTGATCAGTGAATGTCTTAGCCTTACATAACCTTATGTGCAATTGTACATATAAGCTAATTACTTCAAATTTAAAAGAACAACTTACCACCAACAGCTGCTACGACCACTGGGACTGTGTTAGCGATTGATTATTGATTATTGCAATATATTTTGAATATAATGTAAAGAGCTTCAGGCTGTATATAGGGAACCTTGTGTTAAGAAACTCCGTAACCTAAGTACCCTCCGTGCCAAGTTAAAAATATATGACAATTATTATACGTAATATAAATTATACCTATGTATCACTAAGTCGCCATCATTTCACACAACCTTAACGAATAAAAAGAAAATGCGTAATCTTAACGTATTTCAAAATGAATAAAGAAACAAACAAAAGTCTTCATATCATGTTTTTGCGTTGTTTACAAAGTAGGCAGCCAAGGCAACCGCCCGCGCTCGCCCTTGTGACCGTAACGGGTTCGATTCTGTCCTCAAGTATTACACTTGAGTAGCTTAAGGCATTGCGCAATGATACGTGTTATTTTTTATCCTTCTAATTATATCGTTTTTTATATCATTATTGTATATTTATTTTGGTTTAGTGAATAATTTGTTAATATTTTATTTTATATGAGTTTTAAAAGAGTATAGTTTTATTTATGTTTATCTCAATTATGATAAGAGATGTGCAGAGAGTATGTAGTGATACAACACTACGATCTTCGAGTTCGGTTTATATGTTGCGTCTTGATTGACGGAACTCAACACCGTTGCACAATTTCCAAAAAGTCCAAAAAAATAAAAAATATACATATATAATATACTGAATGAAATTATCAGTACATTACAGTTAATCAATTTGACAGATTAATGAAAAAAATATAAAATTTACATTCGGCTTCGCCTTCAGGGTGAAATAGAAATAACTAAGAGTTGTGTATGACACATGAGCACATGACACATTTTGAACCCAATCGCAGGTACTAGGTGATAGGTAACGTCGAAACTATTAATGTATATATTCTATAATAAAATAGAATATACAAAACCAAAAAGTTTTCCAAACAGACAAAATTTCTGATATTAACGCATTCAAACAAATCAACTTTTTAACTTTATAAAATTACCGAATCGGTTTAAAATCAGAGCTACAGATCAAAAATAGATTCACCTATTTCATAATAATCGATTCAAACGTCATAATCTTCATTCGATGTTTGATTGATTAGTGTTGTAATAATACTAATCGATATTAAATTTTGACAAATCGAGTGCACTTTTAAGTTGTCCATGTACGCGCCTACTCTACGCCCACAGATTCTAAATACAGTGCGAATGTGTCAAAACTTATGTATGAATCATTGACATTTGGGTTGAGAATTGTTTTTATTACCATATTTGTATAGATTACATTAAGTAATACGATTTCATAAGAATAATATTTATTTTATCTTACTCTTAAATATTATATGAATATATGGAAGAGAAATACTTTTATATATTTTTTTCATTCCTAAGTGTGTATGTAATATTACTTTAAAAATGTTAAAAATAACATATGTATATAATAAATTTTCACTTTTCCGATTTTTTCCTTTATTTGTATTGTAAGTTCTCATTTCTTACCAAACATCATAAAACTAGGTTCACGGAAAATACCCTGTAGGTTTTGATATGCGCATATTTCCAACAAAAAAAGCAAAACATTTCATAAATGTTCGTATATTTTGATTGCGTGGACTTAAGCTTAATTTTTTGTGTACCAAGAAAATTGAATATTTTATGGTAATTTCAGATTGATACCTTCTCGCAATCTCGGCATACGAGTAAATGGTCTCGTCAGGCGGACAACAATGTCATATAAGGGTTTCGTTTTATTCTTTTGATATATTGTACTATACAAACTCTATAGTATATATACTTCAGAAAAAAAAACGTATCCCAATCATAGATTAATGAACTTTACATATAGAGATAGGCTGATTCTAGGTAACGATAAAATCCCTTTATAAAATCAATGAAGAAGAACACGACTTTAATGGAAATTAAAAGTAAAAACAGCATTCCATTTCAATGATGAAAGAAACTAGTTGTCCAATTTAAATTGTAAAACACTTGCTGGTATAAATGTAAAGGGTAAACAGGTAAATTAATTATTTAATTTTAATAAGATGTGGCTGAGGCTGTGTATGATGTTTAATGCATTTTTTATTTATTCATGTACTACATGTTTAATAGGCGGTGATAGGCCGAGTCTGGGGATCGAACCCACAACCCTTGCCTCTACAGTCAGAGGGTTGTCACAGTATCACGACGGCCTCTTGATACAGTATGTCTCTAAGTTTTACTCCTTAAAAGGTAAAATAGAAGATGTAAATTTTATAAAGTACTTAATCGTCACATAGCAATTAAAAGCTTGAAGTTCCTGTTTCAGTTCTCAAACAATAAAATATAAAACTTTCCAAAAATTATAGTAACTTTTAATATTTTAAATAATTATAACTTAAATTAGAGAAACATGGACAGAATAGTGCGACTGAAAGGCGAATTTTAGCGTCTTTTGAATGCAGTGACTCTAAAGCTTAACTTTTTCTGTGCTCCAAGCAACAATTTCAACCTGATATCGCCACGTCTTTTCAAGAAAAATGGTCTTCACAGACGGAAAGTCGGACAACAAGTTATTCCTATTAGGGTTCCCATTTCCCTTTTGCAGAACCCTAAAAGAATCGTAATATTATTAAGACTTAAGTGTGCGAAAAGCACTTTAATATATTATTTCATAATTGACTATTTTTAAAGCAGGCTAAGTATGTGAACCAATCTTTATATAGGCAGAAGTTACAGGTGATTATTGCCGACCTCGAGTCGAGGACAAATTCAAGTATTTATTTACTCTTCAAACATACCTTATATTTATAGTAATAAAGCTTATTTTTGTTTATTTGGATATATAATTTAGTTTGTGGCTACAAGTTATTTAAATATTGTATTGGAAAATAAACCTTGGTATATGTAAATAGGTGTGGTTTTCCTATGCGTCGTGGGTACGTTTTATTTAGATTTTTTATAGATTATAATTCGTTAGTACTTATAGTGTCGGATAAAGTTATAATATCAACCATTTCTTATTTTAGTCGTAGAAATTACGAAAAAGCCGAGGACTGAGGCCGTCGTGAGGCAGGACCACAAGCGTGCGACTGTACGCGACGTTTGTGGTTCCGAATCCCACACGGAGGAATGAAATATTTAAATATTTTCATTTTCTTACCCTGGTAACCGAGACAAAGCGCGGCGTCGAGTTCTGCCAAACAAAACACAATGCCTGGAGAATTAGGCGGTAAGCTGCGAACGGAAGTGTCTTAATGGAAACCGATGTAGTGCAGATATTAGATACCCAGGTTCCCTCTGCCTACATGCCTACATACTATAGTATTCTGTTCGAATTTTCATATAAAAAAAAACACAAAAGACATAACGTACCTAAACGATGATATAAAAAGCTTAACCGTATTATATAATTTTGTCAATTTCAAAAGGAGAGTCTTCTCTTAACACTAGGTTCGGTTTTCTCTGCCTCCTATATCAAATGTAGAGACTTTAAAACATTTTTTTATCTCCGTCTTTATGCTGACATTAAGTTCAACGTAATCGTTGCAAATGAGGGAACAAAATACAAAATTATTCAAAAGAATGATTCACAATATGAAGAAAAAATCATACACGAAGGCCAGTAATGAGGAAATATTGTCTGATGACTTATAGTTATTTGTTGAGGTATTCTTATATTTTAATGACTATCTCACACATCCGCTTCGTAGAATTTTAAATAAAAAATATATTTTAAAATAATGGATGCCATCTATTGGTCATTTTTATGATTTTTGGCAGAAGGAACCTAGTGCTCAGACACTCCGTTCCCCATTTAACACCTTGTGGTCAATTTCTGTGAAATTGCGTGGTCAAGCTCCGTCAAAATTTGAATCTGAATTTAATAAAACATTAATTAAATTCAGATTCATAAAAATTTACTTATTTAGAAATATTTATTACTATTAGTAAATATAACAAATTGACAATACTAAGAAGTCGTAGCATGGAGACATCGTGAGGGTTTTAGGTTCGATCTCACTCGAAGTAATGAATTATTTTCATTTAATTTGTATGTTAAGAAGACAAAGCGCGGCGTCACTTACAATAGTTGTTGGAATTCCGCCACTCACCGCACAATGTCTTGAAAAATTCAAACGGATGTACGGGGTGTCTTAACACTAGATACCTTCCTGCCCTGATATGAGCTATAATGGGTGAAGCTTTAAGAAAAACAATACAAAGTTCCTATCATTTTGTCGACTAAAAGAATATTTTTCTTTCCAACATAATCCATTCATTCCACAGCGTGACCTTAACACACTATGATGTCACGTCACCTCACGCTTACGTCATCGTCACTTGTTACATATAGTATGTGGGTAGTATTGTAATGTCACTTTGATAATAAAAATGTGGGACAGATCGATCGATTGTTGTTTGGGTTATTTGGATTAGGCTCTTTATGTTTTTTAAAGAGGGCTTACGTTTTTTTTTAATGGGATAAGCATATTAAAAATAGTTGTACAGTTGATAGGTAGTTAAAGTTAGTAGGTTCATAATCTATTCATGAATATATTTACTTCTTTTAAGTAATCTTTTAAATTGATTGTAATGTTGCTTGAATTTAGTAAATTATTCAAAAAAAAAATAAGGAATTGAACTTTTTTATTTAGGGCAATTTTTAGGTTATAACACGACGTCTCCTTATAAATATTGGCTAGGGAGCCGATTAGCTGTTTCCCGCAAATTGCAAGGTAGGTAAAGGGACCCTGGGAATCTAGTGTTAAGACACTCCGTTCTCGTTCTAGGGCGAGGCAATAAAAATATTAAATATTTGATTTTCTCGAGTCAGAATGAAACCACAAAAAGTGGGAATGGAACACTGGCCTCCTTCTGCCTATCCAGTCACATGCGGGGTATAGCGTAAAACCGAAAAAAAACCCAATATCCTCAAAATTTAAAAACAAGATAAACAAACAAACAAATCATGGAACTACATAATACTTCTTATATATTTGCTAAACATTACATAAAACTTGTATAACAATTGACACATGCTAAGGCCGTCTTAGAGGCCAGTTTTAAAATCCAACCAAATCGAAAGATACATACAAACATACAATATGTATAGAATTGTAGTTATTTTTAGACTGGTTATAAGTAATAGAGGATTGCCTTGTACGTCTTTGATCTTCCTCGTAATGCTAGAAGAGGTTAGTTATGCAGTTGTCACCGGAAATTGATATAATAATATAATATTCAAAGCGCGGGGTTGAATTCCGCCATTAGCGCGCAATATTATGAAAATTCGGCGATGGGTAGAGAACGGAGAGTCTTAAGACATGGAACCCGCTCATAGCAAGCCGCTCTCCTCACAATGTTAGAGACTTTAATAATTGAGTGACGGATCTCAACACCGCGCCTTGTCTAGTTACCGGAGACGAGAAATTAAAATTATGAAATATCCGAGTTGTTATCGAATCCACAACCATCGGATTTACAGTGAGATACTATAACGGCCTCGAAGTTTAAAATAAGTTATAAAAACGAACTCAAAAAACCTTTCGCCATAGCTTGAAGTGAACGTATGGTTCAGCTGACTGTATCACGGTGTCAAGTTACTCGAAAGGCGCGAGTTAAAATTAACCTAAAAACTATTGAACTAAGGATTTTTGAAATGATTGAAGTGTTAAAACACTCTGTTCTTACCGGTCTGTCAGAGAAAGTGATATTGAATTATATACATACACTTTGTCTCGACAGACTTTTGTTTGACAAGCGCTTTATACCTTCTCCTCTAAGCCTTATTGTCATATTATAGCCAAATTACTCGAAATCTTTATACACATTGTAAACTATGTTTTATTTCAATGTATAAGGTATAATACTGTAAAGTTTTATCTGAATCTGTTCAGTTTTTTGAAAGTGAACCAAACATCAATCCTCACAAGCTTTCATTTTAATTATTATTAAAATTACCTCGACTTGGAATGGAACCCCAAACCAACCATCTACTTCCCCATATACAAGAACGTATAAAGTAAAACAAATACGACAATGTAATGTAGTAGCAAAACTAAGTTAAGTCACGTTCAGAATTGCCTTTGCGAATCCAAGGCTGCATCTATGAAAGTAATTACTGTTTGTAATGAGAATTTTATTAGGAGCCCAGTTTACTTTGTCTTGAATGGTTATGTGGTAACGTGTCTAATTGCGATAATTGTGGGTTTAAATCTGCTCGGTTTAACATTTTTTAGAGTTCCGTATCTTAAAAGAAAACAGGATCATTTTGTAGTCTAAGCCATTTGTCTCCGGATCGCGTGGAGGTATCATTGAGGTTGTAAGTTTCACAACTTTTATGAGTTACACTTCCCATTAATCCCGAAATTAGTATGGTACTCTGGTGGCCGGGTACAACTCGCACTGGACCAATTTTTCCAGCTTTCGAAGTGACGGAGTAATCAGAGAGAATCTAATGTTTAGGCATTGAGTTCTGCATTTAACAGTATTTTTATTTTTAAGGCCAGTCGTGGCGCATAATGTGTGACTGTAAAACCGGCTGGTTGTGGGTTCGATCCCCACTCGAGGAAAAATATTTATTTCAATTTATATTTCCAATTCTTCGCCCTAATTAGGGAACTTAATGTTAGAACCTAGGTTCTAACATTACGTTCCCTACTTTCTGCCAAATCTTTCAATGTTCTTCCTACCTTGATACATATTATAGGATACAACGTCATTTGGGATGTCGTAACACAAAATTTGATATCCAATGGAATAACCACCGAGGATGTTGAAGACCGCGCAATATGAAGTTGGCTCAGTCAGAAGTCAGACCCTAGCAACAAAAGCAAAGGTAATTAATTCCAAGTAGAAAAAAATATATATCAAACGCATAAACTTCTATTCTAAAATCAGTTAAAAATACAGAGCAGCTATCCACAGAATCATCATTTTCGTCAACATCCACTTTAGTAATTTCAAATAATAAACGTAATAATTATATAATAACAGCACGATTCGAATGAAATATAAAGTAAATGCACACGTTACAAAACTGCAAAACGAAAATGAAACGGATTTCATCATTTTCTCAAACAACAAAGGCCTATGTGAAACGTTGAACTGTCGTGAACGCAAGACTTGGACAAAAAGGATTGAAATATGGCGCTTTATGCAGTTGCTTATATGTACAGGTCGTTGTGGTGCAGTGGGGTGATTTCTACTTGCAAAATCGATGGTTTTGGGTTCATCTCCACTCAGAGTTACGTGGAATTTCGCCACTATCGCAATGCTTAGGCGAAAAGTGGAGAACAGATTGTCTTAACTCTTCTGCTTGTTCTTTGTACCACACATGACAGGATAATAAATAAGCGGCCTTGTGGGCCGCGGCCGGTGTGGCTCAGCGAGACAGAACGCAGCGTTGTGTTCCGTCACTCAATGCCTCTAAAATTGAGCTGTGTCTAGTAGTAAAATAAGTTACTACTAGATTCCTACCCTGCTTTATATGAGATGCAGCTTGCAATATAAGCAGCAGCTTTGCAGCTAATACTTATACACTACGCAAAATGTCCTGGATATCTTAATAATTATTCAATTTGTTAATGATATTGTCTTAACAAACAAAAAATGACAAAACAATTAACTGAATCGGGTCAATATCATTTTCTATTAAATTAACAAATATCAAGTCATTAGTAAAAAATGTAGATCAATCGATTTCTTAATAAATGAATGTTTTCCATTTATTTTCTTAATGTCAACAATTCGTTACTAGACTCTACTAAAAATTTTCACAGACAAATATATAGCTATTTCACATTCTATCTTTTATATGGCAGGGTAGGGCAGAAGGACCCTAGAATTAAGACATTCAATGTCTCATTTTGCACAAAATTTTTTGAGACATAGAGTGGAACGTAATTATTTCTCCGCACTACTTTTTTAATTAGAAGCTGTTGTGGCGTCGTGATCCTATAAGGGTTTCGTTTTTTCTTTAGAAGTACGGAACCCTAAAACAATATATTTTAAGAAACACCAGGTTATTTTACCATATATATGATACAATAACCCAGTGACGGGCTCCACACGCAGTCACTGACGCGTATCGGTATTGACCTTCTTTGCGTGCTAGTGTTATACATATTATGAACGCGAGCACGACGAGCGTAGAAAATTGCATTTCGTGATTGATATGTGGTCATGAGAAAAAACAGACTTGAAAAAAAATACATACCTATTGAGAATATAAAAATCATTAATTTTTTTAATAATTTCATACCTCAAAATCAAATCGGTTTTATAAATCTATGTATGATTTGTTGTTTATTTGTCGGTTTATTTATTAAGGGAACCCTCGGTGGTTAAATCCGACTCGTACTTGACTCGTCAATTTTTGTTTTTGTGTTTTGAATTTCCTAGAGACTTACAGAATACACACGCACACTACAGCCACGTGATTTACATTCTACGGCTCTTTTTCCTTCGCTTTACTTTATTTTGTTAACCTTACATTAAGAACCTACAACCATCTTTTGCGGTCGGATAATATCAACTGCACCTCGATGTAAATTTTACAAAGAAAAAAGTATATAACTAACAAATATTAAGGTCGAAGTCACGATTTAAATTTATTTTCAATGCTTCATGGTTTATTCAAATATTTTGTAAGACATGACAGTATGAAGTTGAACTTAGGCTTTTTTATGGACACCACTGATCTACCAAGTACTTTTGTACCTACCTGTAGTCAGAGTTACCTCTCGCACCTAACTGTCTCATGTGTAATACACAAATCGTAATTATTTCCAAAGGGTCAGCATCCAAAGGGTTAGCATCAAGGGCACAAGTGTGCGACTGTTAACGCGAAATGTTGTGGGTTCGATTTCCACTCAAATTTTTATTATTTATTAATTTCCTATGATCTGAAAACGGCTTAAGCACAGCGTTGAGTTCCAGAATTCGGCGTAAACAATTGGGAACGCAAATGCGCATTTTAACACTATGTTTCCAGGTTCCGTCTGCCTACCTTGCTAAGCTAATCTAAAAAAGGAAGAAAAACAATAAATTACAACAATATGTGTAGATATAAAAAAACAATAATTGTGTTTGTTATTTGACAGTCGTCGGTCGTTTAAGTGCACCTAAGTGGTATCTTTTAGAATTCAAACTTTAAAGGTGATTATGTAATAGCTATAAGGCATGGACTCAAAATTTTGGTTAACATAAGACTATATTCACAATGCCTAATAGATTATAAACATAAAAAAAATATTATATGTTTAAATAAAATTACAGAAAATTATTAATAACAATTTAGAATTTACTAGTAATCTACAAAAAAATAATGTGGACCGTGGACTTTAAGATGAAAAAGGGAAAATTCCGTCAGTTAGCACGCTTCCGCAATTCAAATGAATAACGGAGTATTTTAACACTATTTTATTCCTTCATATCTGTAGAATGAAGCAAGCATCACTGTTTTACGTGCAAATCAAAGCACAGCGTTAATTAAAGCAGGGAAGTTTGAATTTTTTTTATTTAAATACGAACTATTTACTATAAGTAACGTTTACCTTTTCAAAATATGAAAAAAGCAGGTCACATTTCACAAAAAGCGTTTGTCCGAGTCAATATGTCGTAACAACAGGAAAGTCCAATGCCGCTTCGTGATAGCAGAAAGAATTTACTTATACCATTCTCTGTTTGTAGTATTGTGAATGACAATTAGAAGTACTTCTTTTTAGCTTCAGACCGTATCCTGGACGTATCAGGGTAGACAGAGGGAACCTGGGAACCTAATGTCAAGACACACTGTTCCCATTAAGACATGAAAGAATAATTAAAAATAATTAAAATTAAATATTAAAATGCTATTGACATGCGATGATTATGAGCTTAACTCCCTCACTCGAAGTTATATTTAAAATTTACTTTAATTTAAAAATATAAAAAGTAAAATACAGGAGGTACTTATATATAAGAATACGAATATAGAAAAAAAATGTAAATAATTGTGATGAACAGACAATGCGTACCTTATTTTATACGTTTAAGTTTCTTGAAAATGCCATTTCTGCTTACAAATATCAAGAAAAATTCTCAGTAGATGGGGTTAATAACTTTTAAAAATATCATAAAACTAGTTTAGAAGCATCGAATTTACACTTTCCAATAGTACAGTCAATCACCTTTCCCGTCTGTTTATTTAGGAGATACGTTAAGTACACCGACGGACATTTTGTTTACTAATTTATTTATTATTTTATACATTCAGTCAGATCAAGCGAAAAACAAATAAAAAATAATCTTCTATTGTTATTGAATAATTAATGTAAATTAGTTATTAATTTAGATTTAAATATTAATGTGAATTTTGTATGTAAATTTTGAATTTCAAAACCACTTGTCAGTGCTATACTGACTTTTAAACATCTATTATTAACCTATAATTTGGGTTTTTTACAATAAACATGAATCTATCCTATTTTATAAAACACATAAAAAAATTCTAAAAATTCTAGCTATATATATAAATTCTAGCTATAAATCCGTGTGATCCTGGCCTAGAATTGGATCACCCTGGTACTAATGGTGTCGTAAGAGGCGACTAAAGTACGTGTGGTAGAGTCACGTCGCCAGCAATGGCAACACGCATGGGCAGACTCGACCGGTCCTTTACCACCCCCGGCATTTAAAACCGGCGTTAAGTAGTGGCTTTATGCCGCTGCGTTTCGCATTAGGTAATGCCGGGTTCCGGAGCCCAACCCCTACCCCTCCTTGGAATATGAAAGCGGCACTTAAAGAAATACTACCCCAGGAGGGTGGAGAATCCCTCTCTGAGTCTGCTAACTCAGGCTGCCCTTCGAATTCTGGGGAGGGCACAGTACCGCGCATCTCGCAACTAAAATGCAGTCAAAAAGCGCGTCTACAGCGAGGCCTCGTAAAGGCCGGCAACGCACCTGTAGCTCCTCTGGTGTTGCACGGAGTCGTGGGCGGCGGCGATCACTTACCTTCAGGTGACCCGTACGCTCGTTTGCCTTGTCCATACAAACATACGTATATATATATATATATATATATATATATATATATATATATATATACGTATGTTAAGGCTACATAAAAATTCTAATTCATTATTAACTTAAATCAAATATTTTCCTCTTCATAATTTAATTTTCAAAATATAATAATTCGTGGCGTCCAGTCGTAGCGCAGGGGCCCAAAATGTGACTGTAAAACCGTCGGTTGTGGGTTCGATCCCCACTCGAGGAGATTATAATATATTTAAATTTATGTGTCCGTTTCTTCGCGTGAGTTCTGCCATTTAACACTGAAATGCCTCCACAATTCGGCAAAAAGTAGGGAACAGTGTCTTAACACTAAGTTGACTCTGCCTACCCTGCCGTGTGCGGGATACAGCGTGAAGCTGATTTATTTATTTAATAAGTAATAATGCAAAAATACTAAAAACTGCTATTCTATTCAATTCTATACAATTTCCCTAGAATTCAAAATCAATCTCCCTAGTCGTAACCACAACCAGTCCGGTTACAACATTGTTATAGAACTATACGTCACACCAGCTCGGGAGTGCTAACTATCGGATATTTCGTGTTCCGTTAGACGGTGGCCGTTCGCCTTTTCTTTTGTTGGTTCCTTGTACTATATTGAATTTAATGTTGTTTTAAAACTACTGGTGTATTTGTTGTGGTTTTGATGAATTTTCGGTAGAAAAGAGTTTGTTTTTCAGTTATTTTGGTCTTTGAACTATCAAGGTCTCCGTGGCGCAGGGATACAGTGTTAGAATATAAACGCGACGGTTTTGGGTTGAATCCCTCTTAGAGGAAAGCATTTTTGTCATGCTCTGCTCTGGTAACAAGGCGTTAAAATCCGCCACTAAACATGTATTGCAAATTGGATGGGAAGTGAAGAACAGATTGTAATGTATTAATACTAGGTTCCCTCTACCTATCCTGCGATGTGCGTGAAACAACGTGAAACTATAAAATATATTATTTACAAATAATATGGGTAACATTAACATTTGCTGTTTTGAATATTGGTATCAAAATTTTATTATTACTATGCAGATCTTGAATGCAATACAAGTAACAAAAACTCCATACATTTTTATCCTTTGTAATTCATATAATTCTGAACAACATAATTCATATTCTTTTTAAGATTAAAAAAAACACGATGACATTTCTTTTTAAGGAGTCGCATGGCCTTCCGTATGTATGTCAATCACACTGACATTTTAAAATAAAACCTTTAAAAATTGCACACCTGCTGATTAAGAAGCCGTCGTGTCGCAGCATCTCACTGTTAATTCGACGATTGTAGATTCGATTCCCGAACTGCGAATGATTTAAATTAAATTATTTCCTCGCTTTAATAAGATAAGCTGCGGCGTTGAGTCTTACAACTTAAGAAGAAGAAAATGAAAATAGGAGTAGGTATATTTATATCACCCTTCCTTGCTAACAAGAACGTAAAGCTCTACAGTTAGTTTTTTATACGCACCACTAATCGTCGCCTGCAACTTTGAGGCATTCTATGAACTCTCTTCTCTTAGTGCTCTCCTACATCTCTAACTTACCTACATGAGAAGTTTTGTTTTTACTAAGTGATGGTGAGGCAAATCAGTGCGCAGGGGCACAAAGTATGATTATGCACGCGACTGCTTGTGGGTTCGATTACCACTTGAGGAAATGAAGAAAATTTATTAAAAAAATATTCCATTTCTTCGCTCTGCCACCGATGCTGTGTGCGGAATACAGCGTGAAGCAGATTTTTTATTTAAGTTATGTTTAAAATCATGTAATCTGAAACAAAAAAGGGTGCTAATATATAAAATGACAAACGTGAAAGTAGGACAGTTATGTAACGATGAGTAAGGACGATGAACGATCGAGAAATGTTGCGTTACTTCATCAATGAGATTCTTCAATATTAAAAGATATGTGTACATATTTTAAAAAAATCATAATTTATTTGGTTAAAACTGATTATCTCTGGAACTACAAGAAGAAAAGAGAAAATGTTTTTGAGCTAGTGACTTCATTTATCTAGACTCAATCTCATAACCTTCAAATATTTGACCAAGAAATTTGAAAGTGGTGAGATTTATTTCTCTAAAGGGATTAATTGCATTTAAATTATTTTAAATTTGCTCACTGCATTGGCTTCAGCCGTTTAATACTGAATTTCTCGAAATAGAAATTATTTATTATTACCTTTTTCATTTCGACGCTCTGGGTAAAGCATTGAAAGTGAAAAATTGAAGTATCTCTTATTGCTGTTTTAAAGTACTTAAAAGAGTAGTTTTCGAATAAGTACACGGCGGAAAAACGCATAAATAACTATTTTGTTGAATTTAAAATTAAATGATTCTTGTGTACTATTGTACACTTCATCCATCAACAAGGGACCATCGATTTTTTAGCTTTACGCTATATCCCGTACATAGCCGGTAGGCAGAGGTAACCTATAAACATAATTTTTGAGGTAATGCGTGTTTAGTTGTGGAACTCAACGCCGCTCTTTGCCTGTAAAATTAGGAGAAGACAGTATATTTTCTTATACGTTTCAAATTTATTCGTGTGTTTGGTGGTTTCGGTAGCCTTTGCATACCAACGAAATTTAATTGCAAGCATCGCGTTAGGAAAAAAATATGATAGCAACTTAAAAAATAATATATTTTTAAAATATAATTCTGCAAGATTGTAAATACATTCATGAAATATTTTTATAATGAAGAAATAATATATATTTTTTATTTTAAAATATATTACTTAACACGAGAGCAAAAATACAGTTCTTTAAAACACTATTACGTTACACCTGTAATTTTGTTTTGCATTGAACTAGTCGGTAGTAATTTAATATATTATCCTAAATTATAATTTACATGAGATTTTTTAAGATCCCGCTCAAAGAAGACTTTTTAAGCTTTCGATGAGCTTTTAATTGAAAATGAAGAATGGAGTGATTTTTTCACTTTTTGTACGTCTTATTACTTAATAACCTACCTGTTACCCGCTAGTTTTTAGCTAGTTTTAGTAGTAGAAATATAAGCGTAAATCAATATTTCACTTCCTCAAATGGGGAATCGAACCCACAATCGTCGCGTTACAGTCACACCCTAGTGCCGCTGTGCCACAATGGCCTCAAATCAAATTAAACTATGATTTTTTTATTATTATTACCTAGATCAATAATTATTATAACATAAATAAAATAAAATAATAATTAATAAAATAAAATAATGTATTTTAATAAAATAAATAAAATAATAATTAATTGTTATAAGCATATTTCATATAAACTCTCATTTTCAATTTTTCTCTCTTAGACTAAATAGACCAAACAATTTTCATCAAGCATTATGCCTGGCAAATTTCAAGATTCTATGTTCAGCGTTCAGCTTTCCGTTGATCTCTGGATATTTCAGTCTCTTTTTTCTAGCTTTTATGATCCTTTTAGCAGGGTAGTTAGAGGAAACCTGATAACATAATGTATTGTAGCGCTTAAAAATATTTTCTTTTCCCTTGCTCGCTTGCCATATTAGGTTTTCCTATATTTATATATTTTTTTATTTTTCGGGCATCGCAGGCAAAGCCAACAACAATATTATATTTGATGCAACTGAAGTCAAAGCGCTTTGTCTACTCAGTATTATTTTTGCATTTAAATTTCGTTCCTTTCGTATACTTTTCTCTCTGCTTTCTTACGAAAATGAGGCTTTCGGGACGATAGAAGATTTAAAGAAAATATATCATATAAAATGTTCCTCCACATTGAAACACCAACATTGCATTATTTTTACATTAGTGAACTTTAGGCCACTTAGCAACTCAAATTTCAAATTTGAACACATTATATGAACTCCACGTGAAAAATATATTAAAAAAAAGTTAAGAGTGACCGCATGTTCGTCGACGCGGAAGAAGTCAGGCTCCGTCAAGCATGACATACAAAGAAGAAATAATGGCCAAAGTATAAACATAATTGTGGGTGTCGGTAATAACAGGATACAATTA
>DWGR01001007.1:0-18043 GCA_018247715.1 Heliconius burneyi
AAAAAGGAACAGACCACGTGTCTTTAGTTCTACGATAAAAAATATATTAAAATACTCACTCATAAGTAAATAATTGTATAGCTGGTAAATTGTAGATATAATTTATGACTCCTGGTGTGATGACTGAGGCTATGGCCAAAATTACAAAACATGTTTTACCAAGTACGCGTTGCCTCTTATACAAGTAGTACGTTAGTAAGGTTATTATAAAGAAATGGAAGTCGCAGGGTATATACCAGCTTACCACTAGACACTGAAATTGAAAAATATAGATTATTTCAATTTTAAAGGTTTTAAATGTAAGTGGTTGTGGGTTTGATCACCAGTAGAGAAAATGAAATGTTTATTTAAAATTATATTTTCATTTCTGCGCTCCGGTGTCGAGGCAAAGCGTGGCGTTTAGTTTCGCCGCTCGACACGCAATGCCTCGGGAATCAGGCGGAAAATTGGGAGTGGCTCAACCTAGGTTCCCTCTATCGTGAAGCTTATTTTTTTTAAAAATAAATAAATCAGTTTCACGCTGTATCCCGCACAAAACAGCGTAGGCAAGGGGAACCTAGTGTTAAGACACTCCGTTCCCCACTTTCTGCCGGATTCCTGAGGCGTTGCGTGTCGAGAGATCCTTCCAATTTTATATATACTTACAATATTTTCAGTGTCAATATAATTATTGAGCATCAATAGGTTGAGCCACCAATTTTTCCGACATTGATCAGTGTCACCAGCGATAGCTCTGTTCCACAGTGGCCCAGTTCCCGTATACGGGTATACAGCGCAAATATAAAATATGACTACTGCGTACGCTATAGTCAATCTAAAACAACGATTAATGTTATAATTATTAAGTCTTAATATTAGTAATTACTGACCAATTTCTCCGTTTCTCCGTTTCACCGTTTATTGCCAAGGTTATAAAAAATCTATTGAATTCAAGACTATTTTTTGAATTATATGGGAAATTTGTTTTTTCACAATTGTCTTTCCAGGTGCTTCATAGAAGTATGTAAAGCACCTCGCGGATATGGGACTCACAAAAGTGTCTCCCTTAACATAGAAAAAACTAACGATAATTGCTTCACTTTAAGCAATGGAACTCAACCTGGAAACATTTAGAATTACACCCCATCGATCCAGAAATTTATGCAGGATCCATGGGGTCATCATCAACGATCATCTATAAGTATATGGATGCAGGATCAATTTAAGCTAACATAAATGTGTGTGGTAATTCAGTTTTCTATTTATTAATTTTATATTGTAAAGTGCTATAAAATATTTCATTTATTTTTGTTTCCATAATAAAGGGTTATAAGGGTTAGGGTTAAGGGTTATTAGAAGGGTGCCTGTTACAAGTATTAGTATCATACTAGTAACTTACTAGGCTGTGTAATTCCTAATTTTTGGGCGGCCCTTCTCAGTTTTTTTTTATAAAAAAGTCAAAATACCATATTATATCACTTGGTTGTCCGTGTGTATATCTGTTCATCTACCAATACCATTTATCTTAAGATCACGGGGTGGTATCAAGCTGAAATCCTTGAAAACGCAATCAATAGATACGAGCGTTTGTGTACCGTATTTGATGCAACTTGTTTGAAAAATATATTTTTTTGTTATACTAAAAGTTAAGTATAAAAGTTAGCTAAAAAAAACGTAGGAAAATCAAGCGATTTTAAAAATAACAAAATATTCTTTGGTGGTGCACAGAGGCAATCTAGTGTTAAAACATTGTGTGCTTGACTTTCCGCCGAATTTCTGAGGTTTGACGTGTTCGGTGACGGTATTTAATAAACAAAAATTATAAAATAATAAAAAAATAACACTGATATTGTATTTTTTCATGAAAATAAAACTTATTGTACTTTACCTAATATATCGCTTTACTAGAACCAAGAATATATTGGGCAACCTTTTCAGCCGTAAAAGAAATAAGCCAGTTAAAAATCCGGAGATGGCAAAATATGAATCTACTACAACATCCTCGTGAAGCGTCAACATGCCTATAACTGTCACTGAATCCTGCAAAATAAATAAAAAAGGCGATTTATAATTAAAAAATATATATAAAAATGTGGAACTGTAATATATAAAAATCTTTCAAATCCGGTTTTCAAATCAGATTTTAGTTAGATCTTATACATTTTTTATGTGCATGTTTATTCCGTATGAAACTGAGAAGGCAAAGGGGATCTAGTGTTAAGACATTTGTTCTCCACTTTCCGGTGAGTGACGGAACTTGGTCACGCCGCTCTTTGTATAGTTACGTAAAATTTGAATTCACCATTCACAAACAAAAGGTCTTGGTGGTGCAAGGGCATAAGCGTGTGACTGTAAACGTGACGGTTGTGGGTTCGTTTCCTAATCGAGGGAATAAAATATTTAGTATTTTTCTTTTTTCGCTTTGGTAAAAAGCTAAAGCGCGTAGTTGAATTTCGCCACTCAACACGCAAAATCTCAAGAATTCGGTGAAAAGTGAAGAAACGGAAGTGTCTGAATGGAGAATTGACATTGACGTGACACCCTCATTCGCTGATACTCTCAGCTTACCCAGCTACACACAGCGTAAAGATAAAAAAAATATAGAATCCCTTAATCCAAGGAGATCATAGTATTAATCACACCATCATTCATAATACCTGGTCCACGGTGTAGCCATTACTGACTGGTCCTCCATTAATTATACCACATTGATGTGCCGACACAATAATACACATTGACAGGAATTTTATCCCATAGAGTACGCCTAAGCCGTTATCAGATACTTTGAGAAGATCTTTTGCGTTACTTTTTAAGTCAAAAGCTGCTATTGCTCTATACGCTAAAATTTTTATATTTTCATTTATTAAAATCTTCAAGAAAGTAAAGTTAGTTAGTACTTAGTTATAGAGTGAATTTTTTGACTTACTTAGAGTATTTACTTCAGAAATATTAGTGTTATGCTTTACAAAAGTGAATATTACTGTTATTGAAGCTAGGAAGACAACCGTGCCACTGTAAAGTAAGTGTAAAATATATATTATAAATTTTATAATTCTATATTTTTTATATCATCAAAATAATAATTTAGAAAATATTTATTCTCTAGCGGCCTGCCAGCGGCTTCGCCCGCTTAAACTACATGATTATTCATTTAATAAGCAAAATTAACTGACAGTTACATGTGTTGATGTAAATGAACAATTGAATTTACTCGTTCAGAAACATAGCATCAGCCTTAAATGTTGAATTTTTGATTTAGGTAAGGATTTATAAAATAAAAATTCTTTGTAAAATAATTGTAATGATTGCATATAACAAAAAATACCCAAATCGAATCGAATAATCCAATATAGAAATGGAATCCAAAATAATTAATCGAATATCGAATCGAGAATAATTAATTGAGAACCTCCTCCTTGTTTTGAAAGTCGGCTAAAACAACACATCTATCACAAACAAATACAGATTTATTATAAGTAAAGATATGGATTGCTTTATATTTGCAGACAAACTTATAAGTTGAGTTCATTCAAATGCTTCTTTTTAATGAACTGATTTTGATGAAACAAACTTTAGATGTTAAGTTGAGGTCAAACAAAGCAATTAGTAAAAGTTTGAAGAAAATCGGTTCAGTACTTTCGAAGATGAGGCACAACGGTGTGACCCACAACCGCGGTTGTTGGTTCGAACCCCACTTCAGGAAGTTAAATATTTATTTATATTTATATTTTTATTTCTTCGCTCTGATGTCGAGGCAAAGCGCGGCGTTGAGTGCTGCCACTCAACACGCAATACCTCCATAATTCGGCAGAAAGTGGGGAACGAAGTGTCATAACACTAGGTTCCCTCTGCCTACCCTGCTGCGTGCGGAATACAGCTGATTGAATAGAAGCTGATTTAATTTGATTTAATTCTACTTTCGAAGATTAGCGTGATCTTACATACAGACAGACAGACAAGAAATAAAAAAAATTGTTTTCTTTTTAAGTGTCCCTCTGTCCATTTCGGTCAAAAATACTAAATGTACAGACAAAATATTTTTACTGTTTAAATATTATCAAAGCAGTCTTGCGTGTTAATTATTATCAAAGCAGTCTTGCGTGTTCTGGGCATGTCTCGAAGTTAATGTTAAGTTCTATCTGAACCTAGACTATACTCAATGAAATCCTATGTAGTGTATAAAGCTATTCTGATCGCTAAAAAAATGTACGTTTGCAAATTTCCTGAGTAATAATGATAAAGGCCGGCAACGCACCTGTAGCTCCTCTGGTGTTGCACGGGGTCGTGGGCGACGGTGATCAATTACCATCAGGTGACCCGAACGCTCGTTTGCCTTGTCCTTATACCATAAAAAAAAATTCTACAATTTGTTACCACTTACATAAATCCATAAAATAAGCCATCATATAACAGTGGTTCATCAACTTTTTGGCATTTCTCTTTTACAGAAATCCGTGCTCGTAATCCTGCAGTACCGAGATGACTGTGCGACAGTAAAACACCCATCAGCCTTTCCACCGATCGAGGCTGACATACTGCTGGCACGCAAGCTGCCCATGTTAATTTGTCGTATGTGCGAAGCAACATGGATTGAAACTAAAATATTATGCAAGCATTTACTTAAAAAATTAAGAGTCGTGTGAAAATAAAAAATATTGTTAGGTAAAGCCGAGCTCCGGCGCCCAACCACCTCAAAAGCTGGCAACGAGCCAGTAGCTCCTTTGGTATTAAGAGGGGTAGTGGGCGGCAGTGATCACTTAGCATTAGGTAACATTTGCCATGTCTTTTTCCATAAAAAAATTGTCTTACCTCTAGAACATTTAAGGCAGATTGATATGGATCATAGGGATCAGATAGTCTCTTTTTCACAGTTTTGTCAGTTCTTTCCAGGTCTATATCTGCTAAACAATATTGAGTTCTCAACTCAGGATGCTTTTGATACCATGGAGCATTCATGCATTCATCGAAATTGCCAAGATGATATCTACTACCATAAAGTAGGCCTTGAGGTTGTGATGCTATCGAATCCCAATCTACATAATTAAACATATTTATCATTTCTAAGTAAATAATTCAATAATTATATGAATAAGTTATAGTTATTAAGATTTTGATAGAAAGGCAACGCTTACCCCAAACAGACCAAAGGGTGAAATTTTGCAAACCGTGAAGGAGCAGCAACGTTTTGTGTAAGCAGGGTAACTCTTGGTCCGTCCAATTTTGATTCTTCAAAGCAAACAGCACATCGTCCAGATAGATTTGAGATTGATTCACATCCACCGTCTTTCGAAATAGTTTTTTCTTTTCACCATAATTATCGTTTGAAACATTTTGCGCTTTACTTGGTGATATCGTGGTTAAATCTAACTTATTCGTAGAAGATGTCAAATGGCATTTTACAGTAGCAGTAACTAATATTACGGTGATAATTAAAAATATTAGTTGCATTGTATATCTTCTAGAGCGTTTGTCCGTATAATGAAGTTCAATAGATACAATATTTCATTATAAGTGGAAAGAAAAACGTAATTTATTCAGGCAATCTAAGAGTCATCGGTAATTAGCGTTCCTATTGTTATAGTACAGTTGTGGGACTTAGAGCTTAAAGAATTAATTTTAGGTAGAAATTTAAATAATTAATTAATTTAAATATTTAATTTAGTCACTTTTTTTAATTTAATCCGAAATATTAAAAATATTAACTTTCATAAATTATTATTTTCAAAATCTGACTATTACTATTATTATCTGACTATTATTAATATTTTTTATAATCGTATCATCCAATTCATTTCAACATTGGGTTTTTGATAAGCTGCGAATATATTTAATGTAATACACAATTCTTAAAAAAAATACAGACGAATTGATAACCTCCTTTTTTTTACAGAAGTCGGTTAAAAAAATGAAACTTATTTCACATTTATAGAATCATGAAAATCCTTTCAAAATCAAGTTTTTTTATGAATAAAATTTATTCAAAAGATAAGTTAGACAAAAATTAATATAATAATTTTATAAAATTGCAAATGCTAATTGCGTATTCCGCAAGACATTCATTTACTTTGGATTCTTTGTTTTCATATAAGCTACAAGATTTTATAATTTCAATTATTGCATTGTATATTAAAAAATTTGGTAAATTTAAAATATTGTGCGACAAAATTGCTATTTTCTAAAGGAGTTATCTTACACAGCTGTTTTTGGATTTGTTGGATTTGGATGGATTGGATGATAAAATACACCGAGATTTCAATATTAACGATTCTAAATACGAATAAAGAACTAAATGGGAGGAAAATGGGAGGATTTGGGATCTGCTACATTAATGAACGCCCCCAGTAATCGTTTTTCTAATTTATCTTCCATGTACAGACACCGATCAGTGATGATTTGTTTTTTATATACAGGGTGGAAGAGGCAGCGCTTCTTTTACTGAAACTGCATATAGGGTAAAATATTTCAAACCCGGAGCTTAAAAAATTTATCAAGATGCCTCAACAGTTTGGACGTTTTTTGGACGTGGAGGATTTTTTTTTCATTTCACGATTTTTTTCCAAACCTGTATTTCGTGTCACACATACCACTACAAAAATACTTGAATGAAGCGTGTGCGACGTTGCCGCTTTGACAGGTAAGTGTGTGAGTGATAATATTACACTTTACAATGGTGTTTTTTTTTAAACGATTATTTTATTATTTATTTTGTTTGAAAAAATAACTTTTTCATTTTTGGGATTTTTTTTTCTGAATTATATTAGGCTTTTATAGAGTAGTTAAAACTGTGGTTTCATTTAAAGTGGTGCGTTCAATTCCACCCTGTATATCTATATGATAGATTCCGTAAACCTATCTTGAAATTGGTAGGGAACCCTTGGTGGGCCGACCAACTCGTGCTTGGCCGGTATTTTCAGTTCAGTTCAGTTCTTAATCTATAGCGTCTCGAGCGAGCCAGTTGAGCACTAATCACTTCCCCAATGTCACGTTGTATGGAGAACACAGGAGATTGTATGGTAAAAGAGAGACTTTACTACGCAATAGGTTAAGGAGGACCGTTTAAAGGCAGTACGCCTTCACCTGTAAAAAAATATATATATATATATATATACATGGATGTCCATGGGTTAGTAATAAATAATATTTTACAAATGTGTTAGTTTATAGTTTAATATTATTAAATCTAATATATTTACATATAAAATTACATAGAGGACTAAACACAAACATTAACAAACATTGAACACTATGAGGACGGGGAACTTTATAAGGAAGGACATTATATAAGGGATGAATTAATTTTTTCATTAAGTCTAGCACTGAAAGACTAATAGATGCCATCTTCACCTGGACTAGCATTTTTTACAGCCGCTAATATGTTTTTGAGTTCCTCAAAGGAAAAGAAAGCATCCATTTCCTCCAAAGATTCAAACAGCGTAACATTAGCGACAACATTTGGATGTAAGGAGGTCTTGTGATGGAACAAAAGGAGGAGCCAATTTGTCTGCAAAATCATTAACCCAAATAGAAGGATTATTGGAATTAGGACTATCGACATTGTTAAGTGACCGGCGAAATCTCTTAACATTTGTCCAGACAAGGGAAGAAGAGGAGCGGGGGTTAAGGGATTCATAAAAATTCACATATTTCTCTAGGAAGATGGAAGAAGAAGGATGAGGAATATAGACAGATAGGAAGGAAATATCAAAGACCCTCATAGCAACAGTATTAATCTGTTGACAGTGAGTTGATAGAGGAATACGGGAATAAGGAGAGGAGTCCCGGATAAGGATAGCACTGTCTCCATACCTATCATTCCTGTCCTCCCTTAAACAAGAGAGGCCCGGTACTCTAAAAAAAGAGCGAGGCAACAGCCATGTCTCCGAGAGGGCAACAATGATTGGCTCATGTACCGAAACAATATTAAGTAGTTCATGCTTTTTAGGCTGAATACGTTTAACTATTCCACTGCAGAAATTTCAATGGCGCCATTATTAAGGACTTTGTTAAAGATTTTTGTAAGATTTAAGGCAACGTGGGACTGTAAGGGAAGTTCATCAAAGGTTGAAATTATACTCACAAGGACTTCTGTTAGGGCACCTAACGGGTCTTTTGTGACTGTTGTTGAATTGTCAACACTTTGATTGAGAGTACAACCATTGGGAAGGGAAGAGGAGCTATTACCAATTATGGACTGGTGAGCTTGTCTATCAAATTCCTTTGCAAGAGGAGCACGGGGACGTGGAATTTGAAAAACGGTCTTACGATAGGGCTTACTATGTGGTACAGGAGCAAGCTGTTGATGAATAGGAGTGGAGAAACCTGGAGGGGAAAACATAACCTTAGCAATATCTGCATAGGATTGTTTGACAGGAGGGAAACAGGATGATGCTTATATGTAAATGCACTCCTGTGACATTGCAATTTTGATGGACTGTTCAAACTCAGGACAGTCCTTATCGGTTGCATACTGCTTGCTAGCACAATATAAACAATTCGAATTTTCCTTAGTTGTGTCACATACATCACCAGTATGATCCTGGTGAAGTGACCACAACCAACTGAGTCGGAATTCATGTAGTCACCTCCTCACTAACATTCTTCCTGTTCAGTCAAGGAGACTTCATCACTAGTCCACTTCCAGAGGGAAACATTAAAGATTCCACAAGCTCGTCCAAAGAAAAATTTACGGGGATATCTCTTATTTTATCCATTCGAGTTATATTAAATGTAGGAATGGTGGTGACATATTTACACAAACTTAATACTGGATTCGTTAAAAATAAATTCGCTGCAGTAGAATTGAACACTAATTTTATTGCGTCCAATGTTCTTAACACCATCCTTAGTAATATTAGTTACTTTATTCCTACGTAAGAACTGACGAAATTTAATTACTTTAATAGAGGTACCCATAGCGGGGTCAGGAGTTTCTCTCGACGCATATACAATGAAAGGGCCTTTATCGGATTCTAGATAGGATGTTGGGCTCTCGGATATGGAAGGATGTATGTACAAGTTCTGGATTGAGAGCTTAGGGGTATCAGGATTAATTATTGTTTTCTTAATGTGACCATCACTATTAGATGATGGGTCGCCACTTTGTCTCTTTCTCGTGGACAACTGTGTATCCATACTACCTCCAGGATCAGGGGGAACGATCCGGCCCCATTCCAAATAAAAATAACCTAACCTACCTTATCATACAATTACACTACACACAAAATAACACAACCACTTACTACAACCAACCACCTCACTAATATAAATCTTTTGACCGAAATAACAAAACTCTCACTAACACGTGTAATTACCAAAATAAGCGTAGCGAAGCCGGTTTTTTCTTACATACAATAAAAATTCGTATAGTTCAAGCGGACAATGCCGCACAGGGGCCGCTAATAATTTAATAAATATATAGCTTAGATCACTTTTTAGGTAAGTGCTACCAACTGCTGATAGGTCGGAAGTCGGTGCCAAGCCTATATATATTGAATATATATACTTCATTGACATTAAAAACGAAGTCGTAATGCAAATTTTAGTTCATTCGCACATTGGAAAATGGGTCAAATTGATTGCACGATTTTACTTAGTAACACCTCCACCTTACAATCGTCGACTTACCTGACAGGCAGCCACTTAGTGCTTGCATTTCTTCAGGGACAGAGTACGCTCTTCCCTATCCAATCAGTGTCGCTGTAAAAGCCAATAGGGCTAACAGCATTTACTTCATATTCGGAAAAAAACACGGCAACTTAAATAAAAGCTTGTAAAAGAGATTATTAACATTTTTCTGTAAGAGCCATCTGCTGGTAGCCATTACAAGTAAATGGACTCTACGAGATCCTCTTTAGTCCGGTATAAGCGCCTACAAACATAGTACCCTTCACTTGTTCAATATCGTTTTAAAAGATGGCGTTGACGGATCTTTTGTGTTATTTATCTGTTATATTTTTAGTAGAAAAAAAAAACACTTAATATACTATTTTTTTTCCTAGCCTGTACTGTCCCAATGCTGGGCAAAGGCCGCTCTACATTTCGTGCTGTTGAGCACCAATCAGGCTTGTAATGATCCAGCTCGTCACGCCATCTCCGTTTTGGTCTGCCAATTCTCTTTTTAGAGTTCGAAGTCCAGCTGGTAGAAGATTTCGCCCAAGACTCTTCACACTTCACATGTGGCAATCATGATTTTATTAAATATTAATAATTTTAAAATATTTGCCGTATTTCTGCGAGTCGCTTGAGTTTCTATATTTATCCATTCTGTCTATTTATAGACTTTATACAGAGAGACTGGGTAGGGTTATATTAATTTTCTTTTCAAAGCATAGTAATTACAAGTGGAAGCAAAAATAGAGACCGTTGAGGTTGAAGTACATTTAATTATCTTTAATTTTATATCAAAACAGGACGGAAATTATATATCAGAACCCAGGGTCAGCGATGAAGGTGAGACTATTAATTTTCGAATAGAACTATGACCAAGCTTTAAATGAAACCATAGTTTTAATTACTCTATGAAAATCCAATACAATTAGAACAAAAATAAAGAAGTGATTTTACAAACAAAATAATTAATAAAATTATCGTTGCAAAATAAAACGGCATTTGTAAAGAATGACGCACACAGACACAAGCGGTCACTCATTCGCATAATCGTTATTCGTTTATTATAGAAAATAGGTATTTACGTAATATAGAAAGAAAGATATCCCTTTCTCGTTCTAGTATGTTTATTGTGTAAAGCAAAGTGGCAAATTGGGAACGTTTTTTAGTAGTATTTTTGTAGTTGCCTTATTTATGTGATTAATATTTTACCTACGGGTTTGAAATATTTTGCCCTATATTCTGCTCCTGTAAAAAGAAGCGCAGACGCCTCCATTCTGTAAATAGAAATCAAGCAACGTTATCTTATTTCAACCTGTAATTGAGTCCCCGAACAACGTTAAAGATATTATTTAAAGAATAATGTGTTTATTTCTTAGAACTTTTAATCGTTGTGGTCGTGAGTAACCCAAAATGTTTTAGAAATTCAGAGGTAACAGTGTTAAGAAAGTTATATTATGAAACATTGCGAGATTTTTTTGTGGCTACGTCCTCCAGACGAGGATGTGAGGTTAAAATGAAGAAGATCATGCTCAGCTGGCTTGGGCGCGTCGAGCGAATGAGTGATGAAAGAATGCCAAAAAAGATCTATGATGGAAAAGTGAGCGGTAGAGAGAGATATCTGGAGACCTCGGTTGACCTTCGAAAACACAGCATCAAAGATACTGGAGGAAGTTCACGTAATAATAATGAGGACGTAGGGGTCCTAGGGGGAAGGGCATTTATGAAGAGGTTGATGAAGGGGACGAGGCGCAAGAGGTATGTAGAGACTCCGTTAGGGGTATAGCATGAAGCTGTGTTGTGTTTACTTCACTGTAATCTAGCTCCCATAGTAAATCGCTACACGCGCTCGTTAAGTATTCTAGTAAGCCGTAAAATAACATTTATATGTAATTTTTTCGGTGTTATACGATAGACGATTGTATTTTTAAAATCTTAGCATTTCATATCTTTTCGAGTGTAAGATAATATAATAATAAAATTGGTCAAGCACGAGTTGGACTCACGAAAGCGAAGGTTCTGAATCAATTTCTAGATTTGTAAATAAATATTCATTGACTTCGTATGAAATTAATTAAAATCATTGTGTTGAGGCCGTCGTGCCGCAGCGGAACAAAGTGTGACTGTAAGGGTTGTGAGTACGATCCTCCCGGGAAAGTGAACTATTTATTTACATTTATATTTACATTTGCTCGCTCTGTTGTCGAGGCAAAGAGCGGCATTGAGTTACGCCATTCGACACGCAATGCCTCCAAAATTCTGCGGAAAGTGGGGAACAGAATGTTTACTATTACACTAGGTTCCCTGTGTATTCCCTGCTGTGTGTGATATACAGCGTGAAGTTGATAATTTTTTTTCAATTCAGATATACCTACAAATTTAAAATTAGAACTTTTTCTTCAACCTATTATTTTATAATAATAAATTTTCACTTCTGGTCAAATTTAATAATTCTAGATCAGGTAACCTATAGATTTTGTTTATGCTACCATATTTCATGCAATATATGGAAAAAATTAAGTATAAATGCTCAATTTTTTATTTTTTTTAATATTGAATAGGCTAGCGTTTGACCGCATCAAGTCTGGTGAGCGTTGATACGATCTACGGTGGAGCACGCTTGCCTAGTAGGTACCTGTTGACTCTGTTTTTGAAGACCCCCATATTGTAAGTCATAGGAAATACAAATGCCGGCAATGAGTTCCAATCTCTCGCAGTGCGAATAAAGATTTAGTCAATACCTTTTGTTTACCCTGACTTAGGCATTTTTTTATAAAAAGAATAAAAGTATTATTTAATTAGACTAGTCTTTACTTCCTCCATCCTTCCCCTCTTAGTCCTGTCCCGTTTACAGTTATATGCTTGCAAATTGCTAGAGCAGTGAAAAATCAAAAATATCGTGTATGAGGAATTGAGGACTCACTGTTGTAAGTCTTATAAAAAAAGTTATCTTACAAAGTTTTTTAGCATTACAACGAACGAAGCGGCAAAAAAGAATTTTGTAAAAATAAAAAAAAATATCCATTTATATATTTTTATTGAATACAATAATTTACTAATAAATATCTACATGTAACTACATTCACTATGCTAAACATCTACTTACAGCTTTATAAATAAGTGCATTTATATATTAAGTACATTCGTGACATATTTTAAAGAATTAATAATTAAATTGAATTAATTGCAGTTTCACAAAGTGACTAAATCTATAACTTAACTAACTTACATATATATAATCAAACATCCAACAATATGTATATCTAATAAAAAAATGGCGTTCATAGATTGCAAAAAAAAACAAAAAAAAAAATACCATAACTTTTAATTTTTCTTAGTTTTTATATATAACAGTTATACTCAAAGAAAAGTTATATAAAAAAAACTCGACTGCATAAAACAAAAAAAAACCAAGTCTGACAATTCTATTAGAATTAACAGTCGGGATCCATTCACTTGACATGGAACGTCATTGATTTAATTGGTTGAAGCATAGTTCCCGACTATTAATCCTAATGAGCTATTGGGCTTGTTATTTTCTTTCTATAATTGGGCTACTTTTTTATATTTTTTAATTTTACACTTGTTTGTTTAGCATAAGTATGAAAGTTACCAAGAATGGTTGGCAAATCATTATTTTTTTCGAAATCAAACTTAAACTAAATATATTGTTATATATCTTAAGGTGTTACTTAAAGTGAAAAATCTTCAAAGGAACACAAAAATTATTATTGAATATCTATCCAACGATACCCCACTTGACATAGTTTTTATTATGTCACTATGGCATCTGAAGAAGAAACGAGACGTCTGAACTATCAAAATTGGACAATTCGTTTGGTCTCACCAGCACTAGATAGAAACAAACACACATACATACGAGTACATAAACTGATAAACACATAACTGTTCCTTGCGCAGTCAGGTCATAAAAACTTTTAAATGGTATTAAATCGTTATATATTAAATGTATGCATTGTAAATAAGTATTGTCAGTAACCCTCTAACAAGACTGTCAGGTGGTAAATCTTTTCAATTAAATTAATTCACGTTATTATTTTATTAATAACTCATTTAAAATATTTTTCTAGAATTAAGATGATCTTAAATGTTATCTATAAAATAGGGTTGTTTTCTTATAATAAAAAAAATATAGCTACCTACTTTTTAAAAATAAGTAGCTATCGTCAAATTAACGAAAAATAGAAGTGTAATTTTTAAAAAAATATTGAACAAGGTACAAATTCTTTAAGACAATTATTTTTAAAATTCTTATAAATATATTGGAAAGTATAGTTCAAAAATTTAAGTACTCTGTACTTCCTTTAGTATTTCGTCTACATGTAGACGTGAAGAGAAAGTAATATTCAGAAAAGCATAAAATATCGATTTTCTGATAAACAAAAATAAATATAATTTAAAATTTTATCTATTTTTTTTAATTTATTATATATTATGTTAAGGTAAATATTCGATTTATTATCTGAATATTTTATTATTCATATTTTTATTGAAAACTATAACAGTACCAATGTTAATTTTAAATCGTTACACATATATATGAAAGAGCTTTATTTTACGCTTGTTCTACAAACTCTTATAAATATAATATAAAAAAATCTATAATAATATAAAAAAAATATCAAAATAATTTACATATATTAGCGTCTTTTAATGTACAAATCTTTGGAACGCGTTGCGAAGAACACACTGACTAGATTCCACTCGATATTATTTGTTAAATAATCTATCTTTAATATCTATTTTAAATCTATAAATACTTGGTATTTCTTTATTAAAATAAATGTTATTTTTAATTATATACAAGAAATATCAAAATTCTGTTACACATTTTATTGATATGTTGTTTTTAAGACTATTAAGTAAATACAAGTAATATATGATTATTTATTATAGTTAAAGTCAGGAAGGAACAATTGTATTGTTTCAAGAAATTTAATATAATTATTTTTGGTTAATTAATAAATTAATTATTAATTAACCAAATATATAAATTAAAGAATAAATTAATAAATTAATTTTATATAATTATTTTTGGTTATCTTGTATATCTTTAATATTTTTGACTAGATAATTCTGAATAGACGATAAGAGATCCTCGACTAGATTTTTTTAAGAATATTTTTTGGTATAAGGACTAGATAGGCGCTCTAAAAATTTTTTTTAGATTCTTGTTTGCTGTTGAGTAGCGGAACTCAACGCTGCACTTTATATTAACAGAGATAGGATATCGCCACGATGGCTTTATTGATGACTTTCTACGTGATAAACCTAAAACTAACTATAGTATTATATATTACTGACTAGAACTTCAAGATCTTTTGTAAATAGACTAGATAGAGTATATTAAAAAATGACTAGACACGGTTGTTTACTTTTTGTTAACAAAAAAAACGTCTTCATTTTCTTATGCAAATAGAAATATTATTCAGTTACAGAGGATATATAAATTCAATAATATCCCCAAATCAAATTTGTATAATACAGTATGCACCTTATGTTAGTTAAGTAGTCTGATATGACTCAATGTTGACTAGATTAAAAGAAAAAAAAATCTGTAAATAAATAAAGCTTTTTTGAAAATGACTAAAAAGACTAGAATACATACATTTGAGATCGAACAATTGTAAATATTAAATATAAGATTTTTTGACTAGATATGACTAAATTGAATAGACTAGACCACACTAGACTAGATATATTTAAAAAAAAATGACTAGATAATTATATCCTTACAAGATAATATAAGAAGTTTGAAATATAAATAAAGCTCTGCATTCTTAATTAATTACGATCACATTTACTTACAGCTTATTAGAATAAAATAAATTATATATTTATTTTCTTTCACTTTTTACTTTAAAATTAAAGTAAAATGTATGCCTATCGAAGAACTACTGTAACAGCCTAGTTTCGACGACCTAACTCAATTCTGATGTACCTAGGTTGAAAAAATTATGAGACAGCGGGTCAGTGCATCTAAAAATATGCTCAAACCGCGATCGATCGCGATGACCCTTCGTGACTTCGATCCAAATACGATATGCCAAGGAAATTGTCTTCGGGAAAATCGAAACCAACGTTAAGTAAAATTATTCTGTTTTCCTTGACATGCTATTGTCGTTGAGGCCGTTGTGGCGCAGCGGCACAAGGGTGTGATTGTAACGCGATGGTTGTGGGTTCGATTCCCACTCAAGAAAGTGAAATATTTAAATACGTTTATATTTAAATTTCTTCGCTCTGGTGTCGAGTCAAAGCGCGGCGTCGAGTTCTGCCACTGTCTTAACACTAGGTTCCCTCTGTCTACCCTGCTGTGTGCGAGATACAGCGTGAACCTGATCGTCTATTGTCGTTTCAGTGATGTTAAGGAATAAGAGTAGGTGATTAAGTTTGTTGAGACGTAAGACTTGATGTTGTAGTTGCTATTTGGGTTTTAAATAATCATATATTACATGCTTTTTTTAGTTATACGTTATAGATGTTTGTGATAATTTACTTAGAAGATATGTATTTTTTTTAAATCTAACTACATTTAAAATTGAAAATCTTTTATAGTATGAGTACGTTATTAAAATAAACTGACTGACTTAATATCTAACATATGCACGAATGATGTTTGACATCTATACGTGAAAATATTTTGGAATGTCGCTGTAGGAGATCTTTCATATTTACATAAGGTACTACGTCTATATATTAAGTTATTATATTTTTAATATATAATACTACAATCTAAACATTTAAAACCAATACACACATTTACAAACATTTATAATTAACTATATATAAACAGATATCTAGTTAAGCTTAATTTACAGTTAAATATTATTTATGAGAAGCTCTTTAAAAATTCAAAACATATATTATAACTAGATGAAAACACTAAAGGACTATTTGCTTGAAGTAAAATTTAAAAAAGAGAGAGAGTACCAATATGATTGGGAAACCAGTATGTAATATGCGTATTCAAACACCACTTTTTAATGCTATAGTATCATGAACTCACCTTCTTAAGAGAAATACATTTCATGGCCATATGAATATGGATACAGAGTGTTAGGGATGGAATATGGGAAACGCGGCACTGGCCGCAAAATGTGACGTCACCCATCACTTCCGTCAGGTCCTCCTCCCTCATCTTCTGAACCCGTAACGTCCAAGCTACGTGAATCCTCCGAGGAACAGTTAGAAGGACACCTAGTTCGCGATTCGTCCCAATTTGGTTCAACTTGTGGCATCTTATTCCAGAATGACGTATTGAAATTATTGTCACGAATAGGTTCTTGTATTCGATCCTGTTAAAAAAATATGGTATTGAAAAAAAAAAGATATATTTAAGCTTTAATAAAAAAATTAAATGAGGTCCACTCCAACCACTCAAATCGCAACTCCTCAAAAATTTACCAAACAATAGGCAACGAAGTGTTTTGGCACTAGATTCCCTCTGTCTACCTTGCTATATGCGGGATACTGCGTGAAGCTGAAAAAAAAAGAGTAAAAAATCGATTTCATGTCTCACCGGTTGATAAGTAGGATATTCAACATGGACTTGACGAAAGGCTGACGGTTCCTTTTCCGTTTCAGTTTCCGGTTGTTCGTGGGCTAACAGATGTTTTCTCAAGTAGGCTTGCCGTCTGAACAGTTTGCCGCATTTTTGACAAGCGAAGCGCCCAGCTTCTGTGGGAGGTTCCCTGCGCTTGCTGGCACCGGGGACGCGGGGCTTATGCCATCGTCGATGCGACGCTAGGTTCGCAGGACAATTGAAGACCTATGAGTATAAATGTTGATTACAAAAAAAATATTGACGAAATAACTTCACGAAACTAATAACAGCCAGCTGTGAAGCCAGTCGTGGAGTAAGGGTACATAAGTGTGACTGTAAACACGATAGGTGGTGGGTTCAATTCCCACTCAAGGAAATATATTAAATATTTTTCGCTCTTGTATCCAAAAAAAGTGTCATTCCGAATTCGGTGAAAAATGGTGATGGAGAGTCATAACGTATCTGCCTGCTGTGTGCAGGATATAGCATGAACCTACAATAAACACCAAAAGAACAAGGAATAGACATTTGATAGATCCCCGACTGCGTAAAACTCATTTAGTTACAATTCATTATAGTAATGATAATCATGATATATTTTTTTTAAAATCCTCGCATTGAGCTCTTGAATTCAATACCCATATTGTGGTATTCGAAACCAAAATTTTTTTTATCACTAAATAAAATGGCATCACGCAGCCGCCATGTTATTTCTGTTTTAATGTCACCTATCTAAGAACACTTGGACTGCTAAAACGAATCTAACAATATCTCAATTATGTAAATCCGTTCAGCGGTTCTGGAGATATGAGGTAATAAAGAATAATACATACAAACAAGATACGCGACAACATAATCCTTCCTTAGCAGTCGGGAAAAATATAACTATAAATC
>DWGR01001008.1:0-18035 GCA_018247715.1 Heliconius burneyi
TTTCGGAGCACTTTATTTTATTTTTTACACAAAATTTGATGCAAATCCTTTGATCCATATTTTTCGATAGCAAGAAATCGCCGAGCACGCAAAACACTTATAACCTTTACGCCTCTCCCAACCAAACGAAAAATGCTATACACTTGAAATTTGGTACAGATGTTCGGGAAGAGTGTATCAACATAACAAAATAAAAAAATCGATAATCGAAAGTACGTTGCCCGGCAAATTTGAAAAGTCACCTTACTTTTTGAACACACCTCGTATATTAACTGTTTTCCTACTAATGTTATAAATGGAAGTTGGTAAAGATAAATGGATTTTTGTTCCATCGTAATAACATATAGGCTACATTTTATGAAAGTTTTTGGCTATAATACAACAATATTATACAGTTTAAGCAATCGAAGCCACGGGTGGGTAGCTAGTCATTTATAATTTTAACTTACAACAAGTTTCCCTTTTCAATAAAGGCTTGTAGACTCTAGGCCTAATTCCTTGTAACAAGCAATCTGTGAAGGTCATTATGTTGTCTCTTTCACTCATATTATTAACTTCTTTTATCTCTTTCTTTTGTATGTTTTTATAAACTCCTTCTAAATTATTAATGCAATCCTTTATCATAGTTGCTCTGAAATAAATAAAAATAATAATTATGTTTTAAAAAAGAACAAAATATCTATAGAAATGATAAATTTATGTTTTCTAGTACCATTCCTGTTAACTAAGGATTCTTATTGACTTACGTAGCCAGAAAAAAATATAAATAATATATGTGCATACTAATTAATCAATAGTTTTATCAGTGTGTATATATTTTCAATTCTCTTAGTTATCAGTTAATAAGGATCGCTTATAAACGAATGGAATTGTATTTAATATATTTCAATTGATTTTACATTCGTATTATTTATTTATTTTTTATTGCAAATAGAAATTCTACCACAGATAATACAAAACATACTTAACACCATAAAACGTCCATTCGTTTTGTAAATGTTCAATTGTATTTTTCAGTTCTTCTTCCTCATGTATCCACTTATCGTCTAATTCGTAGGTACAGTGAAAGAGATTTAAAGGTACGTCCAATGCTAAATTATATTGGGGTTTTCTAAAAAAATAAAACAATTTCAAAATTATATTTACGCATTTCTCATATTTGAAAAGGTAGAAAAGCTTAGAATTAAGCTGTATACCGCATACAGCTTGGTAGACAGATTGAACACTAAAACCTAGCGTTAAGACACTCCGCTTCGATTAAGGGGTTACATCTACTTGACATTTTTTTTATTGGCTTAAATAATGTATAAACTATCAAAAAATATTTTTCCCATAGTTATTTAAAAAAAATCGCTAAACAACTTTTACAGCTTATTTTCCAAAGATCCTTCGGGCGCGCTAAAATGTTTAAAATAGCCGCTCTACTGCAGAGAGCATTTTAAGTGTACTACAGTGCTGATGGTCGTTTTTGTTGGTATAAGTAAGCGATGGTTTCTCAAAGTGCACATAGATGGCAGTTATAAAGGTTAGGTTAGTCAAGGGACGCTATGAAAACAGTTAGACAGTTTATAAACACGAAGCAAACAATAATCACGTGCGTCACCGAGTTGAAAGCAGTTATAGCTCTCTTTAGTTATTTTTAAAATATTTTATTATTAAAATGGATAAAAACGTGTACTCAGGTAAAAAAGGGAACCGAAACCGAAAGATGTCCCGATGGAAATGTTTCTTGGTGCTCTTGGCAAAGAGCGAAAGCTTCCCATATTCTCAACACTTACACTCATAAGCCAGCTATGAGTATGCAGGTATTCAAAGCTGTTGAAAAAGTGTATGCAGATTTAACAAAGGAAGATCTTCTCTCTCGTTGCCTCGGAGGATTTAAACAAAATGCCAATGAAAGTTTTAATGCTATCGTATGGTCGACTGCACCGAAAGCGATAGCAAGTGGCAAATCGATTGTCGATATTGCGGCTGATATTGCCGTATTATAAGTGTTCTTCAACTTAAAATTAGCACGAAATTGTATAATTATTGTCTAGAAACCGACGAACATCGAATTAAAGCCGCAAACCGTTCAGCATCGAACCCGCGAAAAAACGCTCGGAAAAAACATACGGCCTTGAGAAAAGAAGTTGAAGAAAAAAATACATACTTGGAAGGACAGTTATATGGTGCGGGTATCGCAGAGTAAAGGTAAAAAAATTCGCAAACCTATATTTTTATTTTTTCTTATAGTAAATGCGTTTTGAAACTTTCAACGCGATTATCTCAAAACCATGTTTTAAAACTGGCGTGCAGCAGAACTCAATCAATTTTCATCGAATTACCTTCAAATTTTAGCTGTGGCTTTTTAGATAGATTTTCCATGGAAGTACCAGTGCTTTTTGAGATAAATAAAAAATTACGTTTTTTATAAACAAAAAATGTTGATTTTTTCGCTAAATAACGAAAAAAAAAAGTTTCAAGTACCGCCATATTATGAATTTTCAAAAAAAAACCTTGGTAACCTTCCACAGATAAACTAATATTAATTAACCACGAATTTTTTTTGTCCTAGGTGCAGTACAGAACGAGTATCAGTACACACCGTTTTTTCGCTTGAACAAATCATATGAGTCAACAGCATAGTACTATGGCGCCATTTTATATTTTAATTCAATAAAAAAGATTTTTTTTGTACACTTTAAAATATGTCAAGTAAAGCCTTAACGAATGTCATTTCAATACACTGAATAGTTTTTGAGAAAAAAAAATCCCAAAAAAACGCCAGTTTTTCAGGCCTCCAAGTAGATGGTTACATCTACTAAGGGGTTACCCTTAAGACAATTCCGGGGAAGTTTTGAGACATTGTGTGTTGAGTGGCAAAACTCAACGCTGCACTTCGCCTCGTTACCAGAACAGGAGAATGATAATGGAATCAGCTGAGTGAGACCTTTCGATAGTTATCGAATTCTAAGTTTGTAACATGTAATATAATGTCTCTTGTGTATTTTTAGGGCAATAAACTATTTGTCTATTTAATGTTGCCGAAAAGAAACTAACCTAGGATACTTTTCTATATCCAACAAATCTTTAATAACATCCGGGGATTCCTTCTTACTGCCTATTAATAATAGCACTCCCATTATACATCGTATCTGGTGCCAGAGGAAAGCGTTGCCTTCTATTAATAATATATACATCGATGTTGCTGTAAATAAAACAAATTGTTTAAAATAATACAAAAAGCAAAAGATTGCGGCGACGACTCGTCGATCGTACGCGCTGTACTGTACGATTACCATTGGTATAGATAGTAATTACTTTTGGCAACAATGAAAATTATGTGAAAATTATTTGTCTAATCAGATAATAATTCTCCTTTGTTTTTCTATTGTTCTAGCAGGACAAAGCAATGTAGCCTATATAAAATTTTACTTAGTGAAATAAAAATAATGCACATAGAAAAAGCCCTTTCTTTGTACATTATTTTCTCCTTTTAAGCAAATAAAATACTAAAAATCTTACGTCCATCTGAATTCTTCTCATCTAGCGGCCGGACATCCGCCATTAAAATTTCCCGTGTAAACTCGACGACGCCATTACCGACATCCATCTTGCAAAGATGGCGGAAGTCGTGTGAACCGACGAGATGCGCACACGCACGCCTCATGGCGGCTATGTCGAGATTGGAACGGGGGAAATAATATTTGTATTGACGTTTTTTACAATCAAATCTGTGCAAAAAATGAAATTAAATAAATATTATAAAGTTAACAAATAATTCTTCTTATATTTGGGCAATACATGTAATACTACTTTAACTGCCTAATTTTTTAAAAAAAGTTAAACTATAGTAGTAGGAAATGGAAGAAATAAAATATCAAAAAAGAATATTCTCCATATTAAAAAATATTAAATATGAATGATTTTAAGTTTCGTTATCAGTGAAATGAATTTGAAAAATCACTTTACACTTTATTTTTGCTCATATGTTGAACAGCGTGTATATTTTCGTAGATATTTTCACTTTTACGTTTTGTGTAGCTGGGTAGGCAGAGTTACTTAGTGTCAGGAACTGAAGACACTCTCTTCCCTATCTTTTTTGCTTCGAGACATTGTGTGTTGAGTATCCGAACTGAATACCGATAACAAGAAAAATAACTTACATTACATTTGTTGAGTCGTGGCCGCTCTGAAGTTAGCTGCCACGATCAACAAAGCTGCTGTTAATTTATTGATTATTTTCTTACTGAGTGTGTAAAAGTTTGGAAAGCGTAACTTCAGGGTGGAAAGGACTCATCATCTGTTCTATAATTTTCATACCTTGCACTAAACTCAGGCTTGTCATCAGGTACAGGTAACCAGGATACCACTCTTATATCTTTTGGCAGCAATCTGTTTAATATTTTACAATATAACAATTCATTTTTTAAATTTTCATTTTGTTCTTCTTGTGGATATTTACTTCTTACGGTAATCGATACGACCTGAAAATTAAAAAAGTCATAATGTTAATTAAAAAAGTTATAATGTCAATAATATTTGGTATTCTTAAAAACATAATATTTTCATTTCCTTGCTCTACTAAAAAGGCAAAGCGCGCTGTTGACTTCCGCCACTCAGTACATTGCGTATTTACCTTACCCCCATAATTCGGCGGAAATTACGGAATGCAAGTGCCTTAACACTAACTTCCCAGAATCTCTATGCATACAATGCTATGTGCAGGGTACAATATGAAATACCAAATCATTTCAAACAATGAATCAATCACACAACCGTCGAAACCGTCGACCCGTCACACTTTCCAGGTTGATATGATATGGGTACCTTCAAAAAGCGCGTCTACCTCCACCTTAAAGGCCGGCAACGCACCTGTAGCTCCTCTGGTGTTGCACGGGGTCGTGGGTGGCGGTGATCACTTACCTTCTGGTGACCCGAACGCTCGTTTGCCTTGTCCTTTTACCATTAGAAAAAAATAACTTGTCCCAGTGCATCACATCAAGCTTATTAATTATACAAAATATTAGGTACCTGCCCAAAAGCACTAACACCTTTATCAGTTCTACCACATCTATGATACTGAGAAGATTCCCTTTTCTCTATTAAACAGGATTTTGACAAGGCATGAAATAAATAATGTTCTATAGTTTGATTTGAGTCCTCTTGTACAGCCAGGCCTTGATAATCCCAACCAAAGTAGAGAATGTGGAGGAGAACGCGACGGTAGTGACATCTGGTGAAGAATAGTATGTATTAATAAAATTTGAATTAACACAATAATTTTACATAGAGGAAAGGAATTTTACATGGTACAGAGGCACAAAATGTGTAAACACGACTTGCTGTGAGTTCAATCCCCACTCAATGAAAATGAAATATTTATTTACGTTTATATTTTCATTTCTTCTCTCTGGTGTAAAGGCAAAGCACAGCAAGACAAAGCAAGTAAAAGAATCCCGACATGTGAAAGTTAAGTAGTGTTCGGGAAACGGAGTGTTTTAATACTTCTAACTCTATTTGTCTATGTGAAAATACAAAAAAAAATTAACATTATGGCTGCCATTAATGCATTATAATAAGAGACCTCAAATATTAGACAGGAGAATATACATATAATCAAATGTACCAAATAAAAGGATCAACAACACTAAACATTTTTTTAATTAGCAATATAAGTTTCTGAGATTAACACATTTAACCGTACAAATCTGTTTAGCTTTATATTAGTAAAGATTATTTAAATAAATCACTTACTTAGTAAAATCAAACTTTTTATTGTTTCTTACATTTCCACTATCATTGCTTTCCCATACATTTTTAGTTATTATATTCTTCAATTGTACATTATGAGCTTCTAACTGCATAATTTTTTCAACCAGCTCCTGAAAAATAAATACACATATATATAATTTATCAGTGAGTAAGTAAGATTAACTTGTTCAACCAAATAAAATCTTTAACATTATAAAAGTTTATTGCTTTTATAAAGATGTTTCATCACATTTTTTTTTCTATATGAGATGTTTAAATATGTTTATTTTACATAAAAGTTGTTTACGCTTCTTTTTTGGAAGTCAACTTGAAGTCATTGTGGCATAGTGGAACAGTGTCTGACTGTAAACAATGACTTTAAGTGTTTAATTTCAGCTCGAAGAAATTATCATCCATTTTTGACAGAGAACTTGGAAAGCTAGTGTTAAAACACTGAATTCTCAGTAAGACACTTCCGTTCCCCACTTTCTGCCAAATTCTGAAGGCATTCTGTGCCGAGTAGAGAAACTCAATGCTGCAATTAGCCTCTTTATCAGAGCAAGGAAATGAGAATATTAAATATAATAATTTCCTTGAGTGGGGAATCAAACCTACAACTTCTCGCGTTCACAGTCGCACTTTATGTTAATGTATTGTTTTAATTTCTATTACAAAAATTAAAAGTAGTATTTAAGCATTAAATGATGATAATACTAAACTGATGATAATAATGTCTTGACATGACATTAGCTTCTCCTTGTATCTCCCTAAATCAAAGTGAAGCCGGAAAAATAGCCATTGCTTCAGTACGAATGTATCTGATGTTAAATAAGAAATAAAATTTTATATTTTAAGGTTAGGTAATAGGTAATATTTTAGGTAATATTTACGTTTTTATCCATATTCAATAATTCTCCACGTGACAATCCTTTTACTCTTTTATATTTTATTGGCATTATTGCTACTTTTTCAGTCATTTCAAAAAAATTATACGTATTTTGTAAACAAAAGTGTAAGCTAAAATTCTAATGTCAAAACTGTCAATGTCAACCTAACGTATAGTAGGGATGTTAAAAAACATACATTGCGTAAAATCGATTTCCCCTTCTTAATAAATATCTTGTAGTTATACTTACTATCGTTGCTCTAATAAAAGAAGCACCACTAATTACTATGGTAAATTTATTTAAAATAAGACGTACTGATTAATAAAAATATCTTTAGGTTTAATGTACTATGTTGAATATTCAACTTAGGATAAAATTTATGTTAACTCTGTTTTCGCAAAAATGAACTCAGACGTTATTATAAAATTTATCTTATATATCACTAGCCGACCTGGGTGTCTTTGCGCACTTGAACTATACGAATATTTATTAAATATGTTTATGAAATTATTATTTTTAGGGGTTGAACTTTAAAAAACTACGAAGCACGTGTTCAGTGACATATTTTTAAGTCTGAATTTCAAATTTTAAAAAAATTGGTGTCGATTTAATTTTTTCCCATACAAGATTTCATCCTTTTAGGGCTAAAATTTTTAATTTATCTTCGTTTATACCGAGTTACAATTAGTTGCTTCTCCATCCCACTCGAGATGGCGCTGCAATGATTTACATATATACAGTATAATCTATTAGACATCATATTTAGGATACTGTTGGTGCTTCCCCGCAGTCTTTGTAATAAAGAGCGATACCTTTTGCGCGTTGTGGCAAAGAAACAGTTAACTCGCGCCGTTGCGAACATCCCAGACACACTACAGAAACGAGGCAGCCTCAGCAGCATGCTAAACGCGTCATTGTATTGAACCCGAAGGGCGTTGTAAGATTTTTGTGAATACGTGGCCCACAGAGTCGATAAATTAAAACTTGTGCAGTAGGCTCTAAAGAATGTTATTTTAACACGAGTCGAGCAACGTGCAAATTTGCTAGCCAGCATATTCACCCTCACTGAAAACACCCTCCGTTCTCTTTCAATATCATCATTTTAGAGTGGGAGTGTCACGTTGCCAGCAATGGCGACACGTATGGGCAGACTCGACCGGATCATTACCACCCCCGGCATTTAAAACCGGCGTGATGTAGTGGCTTTATGCCACTGCGTTTCGCATTAGGTAATGCCGGACTCCGGTGCCCAACCACCTCAAAAGCTGGCAACGCACCAGTAGCTCCTCTGGTGTTACGCGGTGTCGTGGGCGGCGGCAATCACTTACTATCAGGTGACCCGTACGCTCGTTTGCCATGCTTTTTCCATAAAAAAAGAAATCTTCTTTGAGGTCTAGTGTCAAAACATGTCCAAGATATTTAAATTGGTACACTCGTTTGAGTTTATTACCGTTGAGCAAGTTAACGGTGTTGTATTTGCTATACCCCCCGCCCTAAAGACCATAATTACACTTTTTCTTTCATTGTAGATCAGACCGTGTCTTCCTGCATAAGCTTCACATTTTGTGATCAGCTTCCTAAGGTCACAAATTTAAGCACTTAATTTTGAATTTGAATTGGATATAACAACCCAGTCTAGCACTGCCGGGCTGGCAAAGTAACTCGTTCACGTACAAGTTAAAGAGGGTTGGTGAATTTAAACCTCCCTCCCCACACTCCAACCCATACGGACGTAATAAAACTCCTTGCCACCGAAAATGGTTAACTAGTGTTTTGTACCAGTACTTAAAAATGTTAATAAGCTCAAACGGCATATTGGCGTATGTATTAATGTGTCAGATCTGAGAAGAACCGGCGTAAATAACTCAGCGGGACTTATTTTTTAAATCAATTTTTTACAAATACATATTTAATCGGACCGATTAGTATGCAATCGAGTTACGGATGCGCTGAGCTTAACCCTATTTCTGGTGCCTGGTCCTTAAAATTGTTGATGTATTTATATAACAATATAAATCACCAATTTTAGTATAATTATTAATGTTTTTCTTAATATACATAACATTTTAAAAATATATTGAGTTACAACTGTCATTATATTAATTTCCTTAAACTTTTGCTTTAAGGAGTCTCTAGGGTCTAAGTTATGGATAGCACGAATAGATCGCTTCTGCAGGACAAGTATTGATTGAATACTGGTTTCATTACCCCAAAGTAAAATCCCATAGGGGAAAATAATACTATGGAAGTAGCTAAAGTAAACAAGTCGAGACCACCAAAGGTGATTATCTAAGTCTATTCAATCCAATCTCCAATCCATCTAACGCAGTAGTAATAAAATCTATGGACGAAGATTGAATTTGAAGTGGCTTTATTTATTATTTATTCTTTCTCAAAAAACATTTTGTTCTACAATCAGTAACGCCGTTGCTATTTATTTTTTATAGATAATACACATAAAAAGAAGCAAATAGTTATTTTTTATTTACATCACGTCACGTGGCGTCGTACGTAAAACTTGACCTGACCCACAATCGAAACAGGTGTTCTTTTGAAGTGATATCTATTCTCGTAGTAAATCAAGTATGTATAAACGTTTTACGTTTCTAATCTATATTTAAGGTTAAGTATGGAGGCGTACTTTTAGAATTACTAAATTTTAACTTCGTATATTATAAAAGACTTTCTAGATATCTTTAAGCCATATTTAGGAAATACATGTAGCTAAAACTTTTGTGGTTAATATTAAAACAAACATTTTAACTGATATTTATAACAAATACTGACGGTATTTGTAAATATTGTAATAAGGGAAATGATGAAAATATGTTTTCTTTATAAGCTATGTAGAGTTTTTTAGAATTTGTTGTAGTTACAATTTTCTAAAATTGCAAACAATGAAAAGACAACAATAAATTTTAATTATCTTGTATGTTAGTTTTTTTTAAAGTGTTTATAGCTGTTAATATTTTTCTTATTAGTTTATTATTATTGTTGTATGCGTCCCAACATTTTATTTTGTCTACCCAAAACCGTAAATAACTCAAATATGTCAGAAAGTTTGGAGAATGTGGATGAACACATAAGCAGACATATCGAATATACGCTAATCATAATACATAGATAAATATTTTTTTAAAAATGTATATAACTTTTTATATTACTAATCTGTGAACTTTTAAAATATTTTTTAAAAGTTCACAGATTAGTAATTAGTTCATTGTATATTCACTTCCCCTCGATATACTATTTTTTTTAGCTTCACGCTGTATCTCACACATAATAAGGGTAGACAGAATGAACTAGTGTTAAGACACTCCGTTCCCCACTTTCTGCTGAGTTCTGGAGGCATTGCGTGCTGAGTAGCAGAACTCAACGCCGCGCTTTTGCCTCGACACCAGAGCGAAGAAATGGAAATATAAACGTAAATAAATATTTCACTTTTTTTGAGTGGGGATCGAATCCACAACCGGTCGATTTTGCAGCGCACGAAGTCACAACCTTGTGCCACTGTACCACGACGGCCTTCAACTATCAGTTTCCCCTTTTCCAAATCATTTTACAAGACACTATTTGACGGTAGGCAAAACTTAGTCTTTTGAACTTTTCGTCAATATAATGCAATACATCATCATCCAAGATTATAATCTTCAGTCTGATCTTTATTTTTGTTAATTTTTAGTAAAAAAAGAAAACAAAAGGATTGTAACAAAAATTAGTAATGTAAGAATAAATCAATAAATATTCAACACTAAAATATCAAGCTATTTTTTACGAAATATTTTATTTTCAGTATTATTTTATAAAAATAAAATGTTTAAATAGTTATAATTAATTATTTTTTAATTATAACTATTTAAACTTTATTTTTCAGTAGAATTATTTTTCTCCCCTTTTCCTTTGTCTTGCCAGAACAAGACAAAGCGCGGTGTCTCTGCTGGAAAGCAGAGAGCAAAATGTTTAAAAATAGGTTTTCGGCCTGTTGACGTTCAGATTAAGCATGAAGATAAGGAAATATATTTACTAAAATAGTATAAAAATAATCAAAATAGGATTAACTGTCTGTATATCTCAAATTGCGCAAAGTTGTCGCTAATTCACATAAGTTTTTTTATCTTTAATTTTTCTTTAGATAAATGTTCCTTTGTAATAAAAAAAATAATACTCATTGCTATACTTCTCTGGAATAACATTCATGACGAAGAAGATACGAGTATAACGATAAAAGATACGTCAGAAACCCGTCATATATTTCAGTCTTATTAAGTATTTCGAGTGTTTCAACTTTAAAATTAATTTGCCGGTGACGGGTGAAGACGTCGCTCTGTTCTGAATTATTTATGGCAAACGTGAGGTCATTTGAGGCGTACTTTCTACGCCGATCGCGTTGTAGATACTAAAAATATCCTACGGCTGTTCTTAGATTTTTTACTGAAAGTATTGCAAGCGTCAGACTGACGCGGTCATGACGTAATTTAGAATATCTAGCACTCAGACTATATACGATGGTGGGTCTTTTAGGTGTACGCTTTATACCTAGCGATGGGTGAAGCGTCTTTGCTGGAGATAAGTGGCGAGAGTTGTGGCATTAGTGACCGCGACCCAATACACAATATCCGGAACGGTGGGGAGCTTCTGGGGGTGGGTCGTATGTTCTCAGGCAAACTACTAATTAAGTTATCCGCTTCTTTAGGATTCCGCCTCCATAATAGTTGCGTACCTTACTTCGAATTTAATTCGAACACCCTTAGAGAAATAAATAATAATTATTAATAAACCTTTTATTTCATATACCATATTGTTAGTAGTGTTAGTTAAATATTAGTAACACATAGAGAATAGAACGACAAAATGCACCGTTAAATAGGTAGTTTGCAGAGTACGGAGTATCATGACACTACTTACATATACCTGAATAATAAAAAATAATAGTAAAAGCTATCAAACACGTAGACATATGTGATATATTTAGATTACCCAAAGTACAGTCGATCGATTTGTTACCCTAACGACATAATGTCGTAAGCTTTATTAATATTTACAGATTGATTAAGGTCATTTCTATTCAGATCTTTAAAAAAAAAAGACTAAAGATAGTTGACGATCGTTAGTTTTGTTTTGAAAGGGTTATCCTATGGTTTTTTTAACTTTAGCAGTATTTAACAGCAGGGTAGGCGGGAGCCCAATGTCAAGACACGCAGTTTTTTAGGTTCCCGTCCGAACTCGAGACACTGTGCTTGCCAATATAAAGCGAAAAAATTAAAATTATTCATTTCTACGAGTGGTGATAAAACCTACAACCGTCGCGCTTACAGTCAAATTGCCCAACTGTCGTAAGATGGTCATAATGTTTTTTTTTATGTATTTGATTATTTAAATAATGTTTTTATATTATTTAATCATAAAACTGATCAAACTATTATACATACATACTTCTATGATATGAATATGGGGTATTCTTATATGGTGCCTCTAAATTATACCCTTGGTAATAGTGTTGTTGCGTTTTAATATCGACGTGACTGCTGAAAACGAATGACAACCTGCTGTACATTTATATCTATTAATATAAATGTACAAACGTACAACAAAAATATAATATTTTATATTTATGTTATAAAAATAAGGAATTTGTAGGTTGAACGCACACACATATATTTTCAGGAAAGACTAGTTTTTTTTTTCGGCTTCACGCTGTATCTAGCACACAGCAACCCTGCTGTGGAGAGGCAGAGGGAATCTAGTGTTAAGACACTCCGTTTCCTACTTTGCTTGCACCCAAGAGTATGACAATCTGCGTCAAAACAATATTTACTCAAATAATCGTAAATAATACAGCAGTTATTTGAATATGTTATTTTAAGATATGACATGCATTTACATAAATAGTTGAACACGATCCAAGCAAAGTTATATATATCGAGATAATATTTTAAACATTTTACTTACTAATATTGAAGTCATTATATAGACAAAGTCTATAAAATGCTTCTTTAAAAGTTGTTGGCAAGTGTTGTCTGTCCAGAATAAATAGTAAAAGAATATATTATAAAGATTACAGAGGTGCACGAGAAATACATTTCTCCATATCTTCTAATCAATTCAATGCCTTAATATTAATCTATTGCAATATAATTTGATCATGCTATTATTATTATATATCTTTTTCTAAAATTAAAAAATATATAAAAGTAACTATGTATATAAAATACTAAAAAATCGGTAAAAAAATATCGATTTTACACTATTACGTACACCACTAACTGTCAGTTAGGCGGCCATCTTGGCGAGTTTATTTGAAAAGCGGATGTCGGCGGAAACGCGCGTGAATTAATAAAATTTCATAATTGAAAAAAAAATCGTACTGAAAATAATTACAATGTTTCATTCAAAATTGACATAACAATAAATGGCTTGACGGGAAATAGGTAAGTGCTTTTGTTAAATTATAATTATATCTGTTTAGGCACAGTGACACAGTGTCTGCCTGTTAAGGCGACGGTTGTAAGTTCGATTCTCACTCGGAGAAATTAATTTGATTTCCTCGTCCAGCCTACCCGGCTGTGAGACTGCCTACAGAGGGATATAATGAGAAGCTTGGTTATTTAAAATTATATTTATTTGTGAATGTATGTGACATTACTAGTTTATTTTTTACGTTAAATGTGTATAGTTTTTAGAATACGCGAGTGTAAGATAATAATAAATGTTAGTTCAGTGCTTAAGTAGGGAAAGCTAATAACATAATTTTCCAGGAATACGTTGTGTATAAGTTTGTATTATTTTTATTTTTCGTAAGGCTTTTTAAAATATATATACTCGTACCTACAGTATATTTAGCCGACTTTAAAATAAACATGCTTATGATAAAATAAAAATGAAGTAGTTTGACATGTACGATATGTGTGATATTGTTTAATATGTATAATATTTGAGTCTAATGTTGTATTTAGGCTTCCAAGAATGTTTGAGGAATTTCATAAGTCTGTATGTTTCTCCACAAATTTCTCAGAAACTCAAAGTCATATAGAGAAGAATCTTTTTAATTTAAATAAGGCATATTAAACAAGTTACAGAATAAGTTCACTTTCATTAAAATTGATTTTGTAGTTTTTGAGATATGAGCATACGCATTTCTGGCGGAGCATTTACGCATATGTTTTTTTACTTTCATATTTTGTGACTACATTTAGTTCATATAATACCGAGTTTATTATATTTCTTCGATTTACAATTTTCGAATACATTTTAAGCGTTTAAAAAGTACACGTGGATTTTAAATAAAAGTTATTCTCAGCGGAATTTGAACCTTGAGAAACTGACAGACACGTCCCGACTGCGCTATAACGGTGTGAATATGTGCAAGTCTAATTATTTTTTATTTATAGTACACCGAAGCAACTCCGCACTACATCCCGCAGACAGTGCGTGTTGAGTGGCGGAACACAACGCAGCACTTTGTCTAGCTGAACGTGGACATGGAAATAATTTAAATATAATCTTTTTCTGATGGGGAAGTGGGGATCGTACCCCCAATCATTGTGTTTACAGGCCCACTGAACTATGAAGGCTTCAATATAAGTTTTAGCATCAAGCTGTTTCCCGCACACAGTAGGGTAGGCAGAGAGAACCTAGGAACCTGGTCTTAAGACACTTCCGTTCCTTATTTTACTTTTTTTTTAATTACAATAAAAATTTTAGATTTCTGTTTTTTATATTTCATTATCGTGACATAGCGGCACAAGAGAGTGACTGTAACGCAACGATTGTGGGTTCGATCCCTGTTCGAGGAAATGAAATATTTATTTATATTTTCATTTCTTCGCTCTGGTGTCGAGGCAAAGAACGGCGTTGAGTTCCGCCACTCAACACACAATGCATCCAAAAGAACGGAGTCTCTTAACGCTAGATTTTCTCTGCCTACCCTGCTGTATGCGGTAAACAGCGTGAAGCTGAAAAAAAAATTTCATTGAATGAAAAATATTATAGCGGCTTACTAATCGTAACATATTTTTTGAAACATTTTACTTTTTACAGAACATTATTTTATATAAAATAATAAATAAAGTACGGCGTGGCGTTAAGTTGCGCCATTCCATACGTGATGTATCCTTTGATTTTATGCCGATGTAAAACATGTATTTATATAGAAAAATGGCACTAAAATGTTATAAAAAAACTAAAACTACGTTTATAATACGTGGGAACTTTAAACTATTGTTCAACTAATAACAGTGACAATCTTTATCAAATAATTTTATAGCACGCAGTTAATCGATTTTTCTATCGATTATTACATTGAATTAAAAATTTAATTTAATACTGAATTTATGTGCTTTCCTTGTGTGTAATAAAACTCATTTTATAATTAGTATATAAATAAATAGCTTCTCGCTGAACCTATCGTTAACTGTCTCCGTTGCCCACACACCGCGTCATTTTTGAACCATTGTGTGTAAAATGCCGGAACTCAACTCCGCCTTTTGACTTTTTTTCAGAGTGAATGGAATCTAAGAAGAATATAGGTAACGTTTCGTAAACAGCAGAAGTATATAATTTTTAGATATTGTATAAAAAAACTTTACCTCCTCTCTATAATCGTCCTTTGTGCTGAATTTTTTAAAGTATGTGTTCTTATCTCTGATTCTCATTCAAGTGTTAAGGGGGCAATTAAATAAGAAAACCGATTTTGACACAATTTGCTACATAATAATATTATGTAGCAAATTTTATCGAAATCTGTTTATTAATTTTCTTGCATATTGGTGAAATACAGTGATATATTTTTATTTATATAATTCTTGCTGTGCCTGCGACTTTGTCTGCATAGAAAAATCGGTTCATAGAAAAAGAACCGATTATAATAAAACAAACAATAAATGTAAGGTGAAGTTTGTGTAAATTGCATTCAAATCGCGTTAAATCGTTCTCAGACGCACAGATAAATGGACAAAATTTTAATAAATAATATATTAATATACTAAAATTAGAAAATGATTGTTTTGAATTCTATAGCATTGGTAAATTACCTTATTAATAGTAGTTATTTATTCTCATATATCTTTCATGTATAGAGAACGATTATTCATATGAAAGAGAGAGAGATTATTCGTATAAAAGTTTGTGAGAATGGATAGGTGTACATTTCACACAACATCTGCTGAACAGATTTAGATGAAACTACAGAAAAATAGCGTATTCATTGATTAACACATGAGCTACAACTTATGTAAATATTTGGTATAATGCCAGGTCAGTCGTGGCGCAGGGTCACAAGTGTGTGACTGTAAGCGGGACTGGTTGCGGGTTCGATTCCTACGGCAGGAATGAAATATTTAATTGAATGTACATTTCCATCTCTTTTCTCTGGTGTCGAAGCAAAACACGGCGTTGAGTTCCACCACCCAACACGCAATACCTCTAGAATTCGGCGGAAAATTTGGAACGGATTGTACCCACAACGAAGCCGCGTTTGATTCACTAGTTATTATTATATGTACATATAGCTTACAATGGATTTCTATTGAGGAAGTAATGGCTTCCTAGAATAAAGCAAGTGTATCCAAATTTAGATACGTTGAAAGCAATCTGTAACTAAATATTAGATAGCGTTAAGTAAACCACCAAATTACCCTACTCATACTGTAGTAACTAGGATAAGTTTGGATAATATTTGTTTTCATTTTTACTGATCAACCGCATTCTTTGAGGCCACTATCTTGCTTCTTATTATCTACTAGCGGCCCGCCAGCGGCTTCGCCCGCTTGAACTACATGATTATTCGTGTAATAAACAGAATTGATTCACAGTCATATGTGTTGATGTGAATGACAAATTTAATTTACTCGTTCAGAAACAGTCTTCAGTGTTAAATTATTGATTTGGGTAAGGATTTATAATATTCTCCGTAAAATAACTGCAATGATTGCGTATTACAAAAAATACCCAAATCGAATCGAATAATCCAATATCGAAATCGAATTCACAATAATTAATCGAATAAATAAATCGAATATCGAGTCCAAAATATATAATTGAGAACCTTCTCCTTGTTTTGTAAGTCGGTTAAAAATATAGATTAATCACAAACAAATACAAATTTTTTATAAGTACAACTATAGATATGGATTACTTTATATTTGCAGGCAAATTCATGTCTTGAGTTCATTTTATTCAGTTCATGGACCGATTTTGATGAAACAAAATTTAGATGTTTAGTTGAGTTAAAACAAAGCAATTGGTGAAAGTTTGAAGTAAATCGGTTCAGTACTTTTGAAGATTAGCGTGATCATGAATATAGACAGACAGTCAAGAAATTTAAAAAAATATATTTTGCGTTCTATTATTCTTCTTAAGTGTCCCTCTATTCATTTCAGCCAAAAAAATTAAATGTACAGACAAAATATTTTTACTGTTTGATTGTATATATAGATTATTCAATTAAGCTCTATTATACAGTTATTATTATACTTTTTATCGTCTTTTGCTTTTGTTATTATACCATCACGTAGTAACCTAGAGTAAGACACTCCGTTAACCACTTTCCTTTCAATGTTTGATACATTGAGTGCTGTTTGGTGGAAATTAACACCGCACTCGACAGATTGTCCTACTACAATAGTATATATCTTATAATTTAAAGAAATTACGTATTGTATTAATAGCACTGGGCCGGTCGTCGTACAGGAGCACAAATGTACGACTGTTGACGCGACAAGTTGTGGGATCGACTCCTACTCGAGAAAATGAATTATTTAATATTTCCATTTCCTCGTTCTGGTAACGAGGCAAAGCCTTAGTCCCGCTTCTTAACTCGCAATGCCTCCAGAATTCTACGGAAAACGGGGATCGGGAAGTATCTTAATGGGAACCGAGTGTCTTACACTATGTTTCCTCTGTCTGCCCTGCTATGTGCAGGATACAACGTGATGGTAAAAAATAATAATAACACTAACAAAAGACGATAAAAAATATTATAATAACATTTAGGTTTTTTCAGAATTGCTAATCATATATAAACAATAAAAATATGTATGTAGGTGATTTTTAATTACGATCGTAATGTAATTCATAACAAAGGAGAAAATGTTTATATTCTTTTTTACAACGGATAATTTGGGCAACTAGCATGCAATATGCTCTATTACGAACGGAAAATGGAGAACAGATAAATCCCTATTCTTTTCATCAGTCAAGTTTACCTACGGAAAAGATAAAAAATAAACAAAAAAATAAAAGTCCTCGAATAGGATTCGAATCAACATCATACCTATACTTTTTAGAAGGCGGTGAGTATAGTTAAGACTAACAACTATTGTGCCACAAGGGCGAATAATATTGAACTTTGACATATCCTTGATGTGAATCGATCAGGTCGTTTATAGAAACCGATGAAATTGATGTACCTGCCCA
>DWGR01001009.1:0-18032 GCA_018247715.1 Heliconius burneyi
AGTAATGTCTATTTTTATTTAACTTATAGTGTAACACTGAATTGTTAAAGATGAAATATAAGTTTTACATGTAAAAATCCCAATATCCTGAATATTTGTTTAATTGAACTAATCGCAGGAACTGCGTACTGTTCTAATATATTTTTGTGTTGTATACATTTGTCCATTGAATGATGAATCAACGAAACGATCGACGTTTCAATATAACCTATTGTACCTGCGGTCTAGAGTTATTTTCTTAATTTATAGCGTAACGAACGTGTCAGTTGAGCACTCCTCATTTTACACAATAAGTGAATGCACGTTACAAAGAGATGCCGTTAAAATAATCAACCGCTTCAAGCACTTATAATGTGTTATCTTAACAGCTGGTAAGTTTTATTAACTAGCAAACAAAATGTACTAAATCAGAATTCTAATTTTTTAAAAAATAATGATTTGTTACAACAAATTTTATCTTAAAATTTAACAATTAAGTGTTACCATAAAAATCATAGTATTACATATTCATAACTTTAACTAAATTAAAATGCAAAGACACATAGTGACTCTGTTCTTCTTTTAAAGGATTGAAGCTGTAATATACAGGTGTAACACGATCGAAGGATCAACGGTTGTCTATGGGTAGAGGACCTCAGTACCTATCCATTTCAACCCCATATATGTTAGCTGATTTTCAGTTGTTCGGCAGATATTTGACAATTTGTTAATTTTTGAAAAATATCGGATTCTTCAAGAAAATTGGCAAATAAGCCTGACAATTCGTCGGCGCTCGTGATTTTTTTTCTCAATATAGTTCAATAGTAGGCCTTTTGTGTAATATAATGTTCTAAAAATATCGGCTTACAGATCTTGGAAATAAAATGGAAACAAAAAAAGTGCAAACATTTGTACTTAATAAATGTTTTCTGGTGATAGTAGACTGTTAAAAATTGGGCATACTCGACCGGACCTTTACCACCCCCGGCATTTAAAACCGGCGTTAAGTAGTGGCTTTTCGCATTAGGTAATGCCATCCCCACCCCTCCTTGGAATATGAAAGCAGCATTTAAAGAAATACTACCCCAGGAGGGTACCAGTGCCTCCGGTGCTGGAGAACCCTTCCCTGAGTCTGCAAGTTCAGGCTGCTATTCGAATTCTGGGGAGGGCACAGTACCGCGCATAAGTAAACAAAACTGCAGACATGGCAAACGAGGCGTGCGCTCCACGGCAACCCCTACCACGCTAAACGTGGACTTGTGTAATATCAGGGGTCTACATTCCAACCTGAATGCCGTTCACCACCATCTTGAGACGGCACGGCCGGTCTTGTTATTCTTAACGGAGACACAAATTTCCCGACCGGCTATAAAATAGAGCAAAACTTTATTCCTCATGCCGGGGTCGCTGTGTTCGTAAGGGAGGACCTAGGTTTCCGTCGTCTGTCAACTATCTGGCTCGGACTGGTGTTGACTCGGACAATCGTGCCCGACTCTACGCATGCCTTTACAGGTCCCACAATGGTAATGCGGGAACGGATCGACTCATGGAGCACATGCAATCGGCTATCGACGATATGCTCTCACAGCAGCAGCAGCCTCTGCTGAGGTCGTGATACTTGTTGACTTTAATGCGCACAATGCCAGTTGGCTTGGATGACGCACCACCGACCACGCGGGGAGGGCCGTTTTTGATCTTGCCGTAGCGAATGGATTGTCCCAATTGGTTGAGTCGCCCACGCGACTCCCAGACGTGGACAACCACAATGCCTCCTTATTAGACCTTTTGCTTACTTCACATCCGGAGCAGAACCAGGTTGTCGACGATGCCCCTTTGGGGTCCTCTGACCACTGCCTGGTACGGAGTGTCGTGCTCTTTAACCGCGGCAGTCGCAGAACACCCCCAACTCGCCGGGTCTGGCACTACAAGTCAGCAGATTGGGATGGGATGCGTACATTTTACTCACCTTTTCCCTGGGGGCCGGTTTGCTTGTCTTCTGATGATTCTAGTACCTGTGCCACTGCTATTGCCGACGTGGTTCTGCAGGGCATGGAACTTTATATTCCTAGCACTGTAGTACCAATCGGTGGCAAATCACAGCCTTGGTTTAATACGTCTTGCAAGCTTGCTGCGTCAAGCAAACGCGAGGCATATCAAATCTGGACCGAGGCACTGGCTACTAAGGATCCGAAGGTGAAAGCCTCAAAAAGGAAGTGTAACCGAGCCTCTAGGTTCTTTAAGTGGCAAATTGCCAGCGCAAGGTCCCAGCATATCTCCAAAATCGGCGAGAAACTTGTGAGCTACCCGTCCAGAACTCATCAGTTCTGGGCACTCTCAAAAGCGGCACTTGGCATCTTTAGTCAGCCTTCGCTTCCACCATGACGCACGGGGAATTACAACTTGGTCCACACGGCAAAAGAGAAAGCTGATCTCCTGGGCACTCTCTTTGCCTCGAACTTGACTTTGGATGGCCAAGGATTGACGCCGCCGACCATCCCGCGGTGCCAGAGCTCAAAGCCTGAGGTTAAATTCTACCAAACAGCTGTTAGGCGAGCTCTGTCCTCTCATTGGACATCCACAAGTCGAGCGGACCAGATGGCATCTCTCCCTTAGTTCTCCGTTCCTGTGCTCCTGAGCTGACACCGGTGCTAACGCGTTTGTTTCGGCACTCTTACTCAGTCGGTGTAGTCACAGATTCTTGGAAGAACACTCTTATCCACCCGATTCCGAAAAAAGGCGATAATTTCGATCTATCTAACCACAGGCCTATTGCCATCACCTCTCTACTCTCAAAGATAATAGAGAGCATCATCAATAGCCAGCTCTTGGTTTATCTAGAGGATCACCGATTGATTAATGACCGATAATATGTCTTCCGCCATAGTCGCTCGACCAGTGATCTTCTGGTTTAACTAACCCACTGTTGGGCTGGGCTATCGAAAGTAAGGGAGAGGGCCTGGCAGTTAGTTTGGACATGGCGAAGGCCTTTGATCGAGTGTGGCATGGGGCGCTCCTCGGTAAACTTCCATCCTATGGGCTTCTCGAGAATTTATGCAAGTGGATCGCCAGTTTTCTCACTAGGCGGAGCATCAAAGTCGCTGTCGACGGTTTCTGCTCCAAACTTATGCCCGTGAACGCTGGCATTCCCCAAGGCTGCGTGCTGTCCTCTACGCTGTTTCTTCTGCATATCAATGACATGTTAAAGGATTCATTGTAATGCGGATGATAGCACGGTGGACGCTGTTGACTCCGGCCGCGCAAGTCTTTCTCGGGAAAACGCTGAACAGTGCCGAAATAAACTTGTCTTCTGTTGAGACATCCCTCGAGAATGTCTCTTCATGAAAAGGTGAAAGAAACTTGGTTTAATTTAACCCCCTGAAGACACAAGTTTGCGCGTTAACCACTAAAAAAAACCCCATTTATCGTATCGCCAGTCTTTCAGAACACCCCTTTTACAGCCGCGCCCGGTATCAACATATTGGGCCTTAATGTTTCGAGTGACTGCCAGTATCGCGATTACCTGGAAAGCAAGTCCAGGTTGGCCTCGAAGAAACTGGGGGGTCATCAACAGAGCGAGACGGTACTTCACGCCAAAACACCGTTTGGGGCCCTATATAGGGCCCAGGTTCGGCCTCATATAGAATACTGTTCTTATCTCTGGGCTGGTGCACCCCAATATCAGTTTGACCCATTTGATCGCATACAACGTAGAGCTGTTCGAATCATTAGGGATCCAATGAGCTGTGAAAGGCTTGACACTTTGGCTTTGCGTAGAGACGTCTCTTCGCTGTGCGTTCTCTATCGCATTTATCATGGGGAGTGTTCTGAGGAACTGTTTGACTTGTTACCTGCCGCCGAATTTTCTAACCGCACAGTACGTCACAAACTTAAATTTTATCCACACCACCTGGATATGTGGCACTCCACTACTGTGCGGTTTCGTAGGAATTTCCTTCCACGCGCCACGGAATTGTAGAATGGCCTACCCGCGGCAGTGTTTCCAGGTCGATATGACATTCGCTATTTTTGAAGGTACCCCTTCAAAAATAGCGTCTATCTCCACCTTTAAGGCCGGCAACGCACCTGTAGCTCCTCTGGTGTTACACGGGGTCGTGGGCGGCGGTGATCACAGGTGACCCTAACGCTCGTTTGCCTTGTCCTTTTCCCATAAAAAAGAAATAAATATGGTAATAAATCGATTTAAATGTAGAAAATAATCGTAATTAGAATAAAATTTTTTCACCATCTCCTGATTCGATTACGTTTTTTAACATGTTGCCATTGTCTATGAAACTTTTAGGGATTATTCTATACTAATACCAGTTTTTAAAATAATTTCTAGAAAAAAATCATCAGTAATTTTTTTGCGCTACAGACCTTGAAAGTTTTTGAAATAAATGTGCTTTTATAAAAAAATATTTTTGTTTCCATGTTATTTCCAAGATTTGTAAGCCGATATTTTTAAAACATTACATTATATAAAAGATTGAGCTATATTGGGAAAAAAAAATCACGGGCGCCGACTTAATAGTCAGGCCGTATTTGCCAATTTTCTAAAAAATCATAAATTGTCAAATAAGTGCCGAACAACTCAAAATCGGGTAACATACATGGGGATGAAATGGATACTGAGGTCCTCTAGCCATAGACAACCGTTGATCCTGTTACATCCTGTACACAGTGCGTTCGACAAGTCGTGGCTACCTTAAAGTTAGGTATTCTGAACTTTTGCATTCTTTTTTTTTGTATTTTAAATTTAATTGGGAACAAAAGTACCAAAAAATCCTAAAAAGTAATTGCGTAGCCTAGAGCGGACACGACTGGTCGACTTTACTGTACTTAAAAAAAATTACATTATTTGCAAATTTGCAGTTATATCGGATTTTTTGTAAACTTTGTTATAATGGTGTCCGATTAAAATGAGAACATTTTTTTAAAATTATATGTTATAAAAATATAAGTTGAGTTCATTAAAAAAAAATATGGGTAGGCAGAGAAGCCTGAAATCCAAACACTATATATTATATAGCGTTATTCAACGCCAAAAAAAATACTGTAAGTATTATATAAATGCATTAGTAATATACATATATATAACATTAAATCGTGACCGACATTTTGTGAATAGCTAGCTAGCGACATTAAAATTAAACATTAAATTATAAATATCATTTTAATCGCAAGAGTATAATATTAGAAAAAAAAATGAAAACTAGTTTAATTGTGTAATAATTAAATATATTTACTTAAATTTGACATTCCCTAATGTTGATTCCTTAGCAAGTATATGTAACACTAAAGAATAATTTTTCGAAATTTCTAAGGAATGGGATTTCGCAATCAAAATTACATAATCCTAAAACGGAAATAAAAAGGCAACAATTTAAAATCTTAAGTCTAACAAAGTTGCTGACAAAAATTAGTACATATATGAATGTAATACTTTTAGTGTTAGCTATGTTTTCTTTAAATTTCGTGTTTTGGTGGATTTTAAAAGAATATTTAGTAATAATACCCTCTTTACATATATGTTTTTAAATGAATTTACAATCAGTTCTTACTTTTAGCAGATGTGTTTCATACTGTTGATTTGTATTGAAAAAGTAATATTAATTTAAGCATATATTTTCATTTATTAGTGTTCTTTGAAAATAGTGAATATAATTAATAATTATATTACAAAACTCTCAAGAGATAAGTAATACAATCACCATATATCAGAAAAACCCGCATACATCCAATTATTACACATAAACACAATAAAAAAAACTAACACTCTAGTTCATTCCATCAGCCGGTGAGCGTACATCGTCTATTTTGAGTATCATCTTCACAAGTTGTGTCGCCAGTGCTATTTGCTGTTTCTTGGAGTGAAGCGATTCGATTACATTCATTGCTTTCATGTCGTTTGAATCTGGGAATAATAATAAATAATTAATTATTTTTAATGGGTTGTTGATAAAGGGTCAGTCCTGGCACAGTGACTGCCTACACTGCTGTGTGCAGAATACAGCGTGACAACATGTTATCAAAATGAATCATAACCTTAGAATTGTAACATGGAATGCGAACGGGCTAACAGACCGCAAACTAGAACTGGAGACATTCCTTGTGATTGCAAAAATTGATGTAGCGCTGATTTCAGAAAGCAGATTCACATCAAAAAGTCACCTAACCATAAAAAATTATAATGTTTACACTACCAACCACCTTTCAGTGAACTCACATTTTTCAGTGTACTGCAGTTATTATAAAATCTTAATTATTACATTACCCGCTCAAAACCTATGCTACAGAAAAAATACAAGCCACTCAAGTTAAGATTAACTTTCACAACTCAGACATTACACTTTCCGCAGTCTCTTGCCCTCCAAAGCATGCTATAACAAATACAAACTTTTTAGATTTCTTTGCAACTTTAGGCCATCGGTTCATCATAGGCGGGAACTGGAACTCAAAACACCAATTCTGGGGTGCTAGACTTACTAGTACACGAGGAAGACAATTATACAAAGCAATAAGAGATCTTAACTTAAAATGCCTCTCTGGCAAAGAGCCTACTCACTGACTGCCAACAGACTTAAGAAAAGTCCCAGACATCCTGGATTTCTTTATATCAAAAAATATATCAGTAAACAATATGAGCATTGAATCTATGGACAACCTCTTCTCTGACCATTCCCCTGTCATTCTCAACATCAGAAGCCAAATACAGATAGTAGAGGTAACACAAAAACTAACTACTAAGCATACTGACTGGGACCAAGAAACCATCTCAACAGAAATAAACTTAAAAATATCATTAAAATCTAGAGAGGAAATAGAAGAAGTAGTAGAAGAACTCAACAGACTCATATCCAGAGATATGGTAAATGACAACCTGCAGTTATACCTGTCTAGTCTAACACAAACTAGTGACACCAACTAACATATTCTCTATGGAAAGCAACTTCAAATTTGAAACACCCCAAAATTCAACTTACCCTCATCAAAACTAAACACGGAATATGGGCCCGGTCTGACCTGGACAAAGCAAAGGCATTTGCAGAACATTTACATGAAGTCTTTCAACCATATCCTATCAACAAACAAGATGTTGTCATCTAATGATGACAACATCCAGAAAATCATATGCGCTGCTACTCAGATGTGCTCACCCCTAAAAAGTATCACTCCAAAAGAGGTACTTAAGGCGATTCACGAATTACAAGACAACAAATGTCCAGGACATGATTTAATCAGTGCCACTCTTCTAAAACACCTCCCTAAAAAAGGAATAACGCTAATAGTAACGATATTCAATGCATGTCTAAGATTTAGCATATTTCCCAGTCAGTGGAACATAGCTCAGATGATAGTAATATTGAAACCAGGTAAAACTCTTCATGATATATCTTCTTATCAACCAATAAGCCTTCTGCCACTGATGGGGAAACTATTTGAAAAAATTATCCTCACCAAAATACTCATACACCTCGAAGGGATTCTACCAAAACATGAATTCGGATTTAGGGCAGGGCATAGCACAATAGAACAAGTTCATAGATTAATAGAGATCATCAATTGCTCATTCGAAAATAAGAAGTACTGCTCAGCAGTATTTGTAGACATTGCCAAAGCATTTGATACAGTTTGGCACGAGGGACTGCTATTTAAAATAAAAAAATCGCTACCACATTCATTTTTCAAATTATAAAATCTTATCTCGAAAAAAGATGTTTTGAAGTCAAGTATAATGAAGCTATATTCTCTATATATGAAATCAAATCAGGCGTGCCTCAGGGTAGCATTCTGGGACCAGTCTTATACCTTATCTTCACGGCAGATCTTCTCACCTCTAAACACACTATCACTGTAACCTACGCAGATGACACAGCTCTGCTCGCTGTTCACGATGACCCAAACACAGCAAGTAAGCTTTTACAAACTCATTTGATACACCTTGAAGAATGGCTAAACAAATGGCGAATCAAGGCGAACAAAGACAAATCAGTGCAGGTAACCTTCACTCTTAGGAAAGGAATTTGCTCTCAACTTTTCCTCTACAAAGAAAAAATTCCACAAGCAGAAGATGCTAAATATCTTGACATGCACCTGGATAGACAACTGAACTGGAGGAAACAGATATGGACCAAAAGAAAACAGCTTGACCACAAATTCCGCAGTATGTATTGGTTGATCGGACACAAGTCTCAGCTCACAACTAATAGCAAACTTTTAGTCTACAACACTATAATTAAACCTATATGGACTTACGGAATTCACCTGCGGAGGACAGCCAGTCAGAGCAACATTGAAATACTCGAAAGATTCCAAAGTAAGACCATAAGATCTATGCTTCAAATCCCATTTTACATAAGTAACAAGTATATCAACTCTGACCTCAACATTTGAACAGTGAAACAAGAAATAGAACGCTATAGCAAAAAGTATCAGGTCCGACTGGATAAACACAGGAATGAGCTGGCAGCGCAGCTACAAGGAACAGGCAGCTTGCAATTTTGCAGGCTAAAACGAAAGGTAATTCCAGAGCTAGTAGAAAGATTATCAGTCAAAGTGTGAGAATGATGCTGCTCACCTCTAAAATAAACCAAACAAGAATCAACTACCATCTTGGATTATTGTTTTTATAAACAGATTGCCAAGTAGCAGCCTACATAAATAAAAAATACATAAAACACGACATTATGTCTCGTGAGCAATAATGAGTTTCCTATAGAATTAACGAAAACTGACCGAATCTTGATATAAAATTTACCAGGCTGTTTGATTGTTGGACCCCATACGAATTAAAACTTTTAATATATTACATTAATCTCCTGAGTGGGGGTTGAATCCACCAGCATCGCCTTTACAGCCATTTAAATAGAGACATTTACAGTACAAAATTATTATATACAAGCAAATAAAACGAATAATAACTATTTACCATTTCCCATACAATCCACGCCCAAATTGCTGTTATTTTCAGATGCTTGTTGAGCTTTCACTTCAGACAATGTATCGATGGGTGATAAACCACTGGAACAAAATAAAATAAATTAATTATACAGAGCTGTTTTTGTCATCACCACTTAAATTAAACCACAATTTTAACTATATGAAATAAAATATATAACAATAAAAATACAACTATATAATATAAAAGCCTAATACAATTAAAATAAAAGAGATTTTGCCAAAACTAAGAAAGTGATTTTTTTCAAACAAAATAAATAATAAAATAATACTTGTAAAATAAAACACATTTGTTCAAGAACGACGCACGCAGCCATAAACCTATCAAAGGGACACCGCCGCACAGCCTTATTCCGAAATAGATTTGTGGGATTGGCGGCAAAGTTGTTTGTAGTATTACGTACCGTTACTACGTATTACTACAGTAGATTCTAGACATTTTAATATTTACGTTTTGAATCTCTTTTCTAAATAAACAATAATTTAAGGGCGCACTAAAATTCATTGAAGGGCGCATTGGCGCCCGCGGACGCCGCGTTGCCGACCTCTGGTTTACGCTATTCGTAACTTCGTTTTCATCAAAATCTTACGTCTAAACTGTAGAATATCCTAATTTTTTTTTAGATTTGGGTTTCAAATATTTTTCCCTATATGCTGCTGACGTAAAAGGAGCGCAGATGGTTCCACTCTGAATAGTTTTTTATTTTAATTATTTAATTTGAAAATATTACAATAAATTAAATCCTTAAGTGACATAAGTATTATTAATTTTTATCATAGAATACCATAAGTTTGCCTAAAAATATAATGCATTAAGATTTTTTGTTTTCTTTTGCTTCTAAACATATTTTGTACATATAACACAGAATTTTAGAATCAATCTATAAACAATACCTTGGTTCATTGTTTACTTATCTTTACAAATTTGAAAAAAACATTATTAACAATATGATATCTCACACTCTGAATGAAAATGTAGTTTAAACTAAAAAAAATACTAATCATTTTTTACATGCTATATTACTAGTGTATTCAGCAAAAAAAGCCTGCAGGGGATAGCCTGAGAAAAGGAAGCGTCTTTCAACTTGTCCACTATCAATTTATCCATACATAAATTCCCTCTGTGGTGTCCAGATGATTTTTATGTTACCTTTCTCTAGTATATAGAAATATATTTTCACGCCTTATCCCGCACCTAGCAGGGTAGACAGAAGGAACCAAATGTTTTGCTCTCCTGAGTGGGTATATAATCAGACACACATTCGTTGCGTTTACTGTCGCACGCTTATATAAATAATATGAATATATAACTAAAACCTACCTATTCTCAGCCAAAGCTATAGGAATAGCCTCCAAGGCGTCAGCAAACGCCCTGTAAGCGTACTGGTCGAGGGACGATAGCTTGTCTGCTGATTTCGCTACTGCCAATGAGCAGGATACCTCAGCTGCACCACCACCATATACTACTCGAGAATCCTGAGGAAAGAATAATAATTTAAAGTAAAAATTAATGTTACTTTCACAATAAGGAAAAGAAAATTTTTGGAAATGTATCAAAAAGTTTGCTATACAAATGCTTTTTTACCTTCACTCTATATATGTGAACACATGTGGGCAAAGTATTTGAAATATTGCGTGTTCAATGGCGGAACTCAATGCCGCTAGCGAGAAAATGGGAATGTTAAATAATTCATTCACCACATGAAAATCACAGCTGTCGCGATTACAACCACTACACCACAATAGAAAATCTTATTAATTATATAGGAGTTTTAGACAAGTTGAAAGGCTTAGTAATGAAAGAATGAAAAAACATAGTTTCATGAAGGAAGAGGGACAGGAGGGAACCTCAGTTAGCCTTTAAGAACACAGTACCATGATACTTGAGGATGAGGATATGTGTATCACAACACTAGGTTTTCTATGCCTAGCCTGCTGAAGTGTCAAGCTATAGGAAAGTAATAAAATAAAAAAGTTTCTTAATCCTCACCTGTACAAGACTCCTCACAATACAAAGTGCATCATGCACTGATCTCTTCGCCTCTTCAACTATCATGTGGTTACCACCTCTCATTAACACAGTAACTGCTCTGGAATTGGAACAATCCTCAATGACCAGCATCTCGTCTTTGGATGTTCCAAAGGCTGGAGAATAAAGAAAAAGATTGTGTTAATACTTAATTTTGTTTTAGATACTAGTAGTAGTGCTACTAGTTATAGATAGTTTATTCCCCATGCAATTTTAGAGACATTGGATTTTGTGTATGGCACTCAATGCCACAATAAACGAAAATCAATTCATTAACTAGATGTCTTCACTACATTTTCTACTTTGAAATAAGAAGCAGAACTCAACAAATAGCTCTGTCTTACCAAAACAGGACTCCAGTCGAAAAATCATACTTGTTTCACGCAGACACTATCCTACTACGTTATAAAGGCCTTTGACATAAGTTAAGTCTATATACTTAATAGAATCTACTCACTTAACTCCCTCACAACACCACATGACCCCAGCTTATCGGGAGACAATTCCTCAAAACGTGGCACAATCCTGCCACCAGTGGCTATTGCTATCAGTTCCATTTCAGGTCCACCAACCCAACGCACTGCTGGCAGCTGTTGGGCAAGGAGAAGGTGGTTGGCCTCGTCATCGAAGCCCCATTGGCAAATTGCTAGGGTTGCACCTGCATCCTAACGATAAAAAAAAGTAGTTTTGGTTGAGTAGTTGTGTGGTAAAAGCATAACACAAACTTATATCCATATTTAGTTAATTATTTAATAAAAAAATAATACTTCAGAAGATTTAAGCTTCATAGAAGGACTTATTTTTATTTTATTTTCTCAAGAGATGAAACAACAGTTTTCTATGAACTTTAACTTTTCAAACATTCTCTACACATAAAATTTTATGTTCAAAATATATTTCTATCTTTAAAATAACAAGCTAAAATTATATTACCTTAACCCTCTTGACCATCTCCAGAAACTTCTCCTGCTCATACTTCCTCAGATCTCTGTACTCCTCAACGGAGCCAACTTGGAGCTTATGCTTAGTCTTTGGCTTAGGGGGTTCGAATGGACAGGTCAGGATAGCTAGTTTCACATTCTGTGGAAGATGTGTTACTTTATAATAACATACTGGCCAGGAATAGGTTCAGTTAATTAGTAAACAGTAAAAAAAGAGACAGGTTTAATAATGAAACCTATTTATTGTTAAAACTAGTTTCTAAAACATTTTGAAGGATTAGAATCAAGTACAATTATTTTGTAGTTGGAGTCAGTATAAAGAGAAGAGGAACTTGCACAGTATAGGAGGGCATTAATACTCATTTAAAAGGGCGCCTGAAAATACACATTGTGTCGCAAGTCCAAAAACAACAACACTTTAACATTGTACCAACATACAAAATATAAAAAAAACGACTCCCAGTAAATCATTGTCATCCAATTCAAATAAAAAGCAAAAAGAAACAAAACAAACCTTTAAAACTTTAGGCATCTGGGGGTGACTCATGGTCTTGTTGATGACGACACCACGTACCAGCATTGAGTCTTCCATGCGACCACCCACTTTACCTTCCACTTTGATAAGTTCAAAATTTACATCCCGTTTTTCTAAATCAGCTACTGATAGGATGGCCTGGAATAAAATATAATATAAATTTATTAGGGTATAACATCAGTTAAATAAAAAAATATATCATATAAAACAAATGCCAGCTCAACGCCACCCTCTGCCTCTATACAAGAGGAAAGAAATGAAAATTAAATGTCATCTCTTCAAATAGGGATTAAACCCACAACCTTTTGATTTTACACTCACACTTTGTGTCTCTGTACCATGACTGGCTGTTTTTATTTATTCATTTATTTTTATTTCATTCCTCACTGTATAATTAGCCAGGCCTAATTCCTTTCATAAATCTTATAGAAATACAAAAATTCTAATTTGAGAATAGACCAAGCTAAAATTGATGGATGGTTTCAAGATCTTCAAAGAAATCAAGAATCTATATGAAACTAAATGTATTATTTAGTTATATTTTCTATAAAACAAGTAATATAAATATTATTGCACAAAGATATTAAAAAATACTTACATCAACAGCAATCTCTGCCATTTGTCTATGACATTTCACAACAACTTTACTACCAAGTGTAGTCATGGCCACTTTGATCAAATGCTCTCTTGTAGCCTTATTTACTGGGAAAGCCTCACTGATACTGTCCAAGTGGGCTAATGCAGTGGCAGCAGCCATCTCGAAACCATCAGCTATACGGATAGGGTGTATGCCTTTGTCTAATAGGTTTGATGCTTGTTCCAGGAGAGCACCTAATGAAATAAGATGGAAAGTTCTATTTAAGTAATATTTAACTTTTTTTTTACATATGCCATTACTAGCAACCCCTATGGCTTTGCACATTTTTTGTTATTGTTTATATTCAAATCAAATTATTCAAAATCTGTACATAAATTGTAGCCTATGTGTTATTCTGATGTATAAACTATATTACTAAGTTTCATCTAAATTCATTCTGTCCAACTTTTGAGAAATTGTGTTGAGTTGTGGAACTCCATGCTACACTTTGTTTAGGTACCAGGGAGTGTGATTACAAGTAAATTATTTTAAATATATATAAAACAATGGCTCACCAGCCAGCACTACTACACCAGTAGTTCCATCACCAATTTCATCATCTTGACTCTGAGCAAGTTGCACCATTAGTTTACCAATCTGGTGTTCCACATCCATGAGTTTAAGGATAGTGGCTCCATCATTAGTGACAGTCACTTCACCATCGGAAGATACCATCATCTTGTCCAAGCCTCTTGGACCGAGGGAAGTGCGAAGGATCCCTGCTATTTGCCTTGCGGCTTGAATGTGAGACTGTAAAATATTTTTTCTAATATAATTTATTGGCAAGTATTATAATGATAATTTATTAGTTTTTTTGGTGAAAAATAATGAATTACTTCAGACACAGCCAAGGAAAATTTCATTATTATTCAAAACACTATGTGTTATTGTGATCTCATCATCAGCATCCATTTCAAAATATATTAGTGAACAAAATATATTTAGATATAAATATATATAAATGTAAGCTTATGTCTTTTATAATAGATATCTACAACTTATCTTAAAAGTACGAGGTAATTCGTGTTGGTCGTTCATTTACAACTTAAATTCTTAAATCCTCTTTACGTAAAGTAGGATATTGATGGTTCGTCATGTGACTCACCATATGAAAAATTAACATGATTTTTCTTTAGAATTACAAGCTTTTGTCAAATATTATATTCATATTTTGCTTATATGAAACGAAAATCACAAGACAAGATAACATTTTCAATATTATTTCAATATTTTTATATATAATTGGAAGATCAAAATTGGCTAGTCTTTTGTTAGGTTGTGTTTTTTTTTGTATATTTTACAATCAATATATAACAAAATTTTAAAAGATAAATTAAGAAGGATCTTAGGTTATAAAACTATAATAGTTCTAATATTAAATTTATAAAAATAAACAAATAAGTTACCTTAAGAGCATCGATACCGGTTAACCGTTTCTGGTTTTCCTGGTCCCTTAAAATAATAAATGGTCGCCCAAACTCATCGAAGGCCACTGTTCCTGGAAACATGGCCATTTTTCACAAAATAATAACAGCGCAAACTCAGGATTAAAATGGATTCAACAATCAAATCTTCATTTCACCCAGATAGGTGAAAACAAATGAAGCACAGATAACTAATATGTTATTTTGGTATTTGATAACGACTTAACCACAGACTTAACGACTATTAACTAACAAAATCAAATTCAAGTTTCTTATGTTTACTCATTAATAGAAAATTATTTTAAGAACATGAATATCATATTGAATATTAAACTAATTAATAAGAAAGTAGTCTCGACATTTTTAGTGATTAGGTATTTACAAAAATATATTTTAAGAAAAAAAAAATCCTTAAAAACATTTTACGTTTTGCGTGCCGATTTGGTGTATTATTAGCAATTTTTTTTTTCAAAACATTCATAACTATATTAGAACTGCATATTGTAACTGAATATTCACTATATTCCTTTTATACTACTTCCAATGAAATATATCTAAAATAAAAAAAAACAGCTTCACGCTGTATCCCACACACAGCAGGGTAAACAGAGGGAACCTAGTTTTAAGACACTCCTTTCCCCACTTTCTGCTGAATTCTGGAGGCATTGCGTGATGAGTGGTAGAACTCAACGCCGCACTTTACCTTGACACCAGAGCGAAGAAATGGAAATATGAAACGTAAAAACTTCCTCGAGTGGGAATCGAACCCACAACCGTCGCGTTACAGTCACACCCTAGTGCCGCTGCGCCACAACAGCCTCTGAAATATATCTATATTTTAATATAGTGGCTTCAGAAGCTTTGGCATCGCATAGTTTTAGAAAATAGTAATAGTTTTAGAAAATAGTGATAGCATAGATGAGCTTTAGAATAGTCCTCTAATTTTAGCACATTAATCGATATTGAGCTTTTTATTTACTTTTTAAGTTATGTTTTGATGATCTTGTTACAAATATTGTAATAGCCAGCACTTGTACTGTACTTTGTATGAGTTTTTGATAAAATTTCCAATATTTATGTAAATTTCTCGTTGACGTTACACAACGACGCTAGATGACTGTTGACAGGACAATGATACGATATGGAAAATGGTAATGACAATCAAGGAGCACAATGATTGAGGTTTTAGAGAAGATTAATGGATATGACTTGGTGCTGTACTCCTGGATATTAGATATTTCTAATGTGTTAACTCGCGAATGGTTAAGATGGTGAAATATTTGTTGAAACTAGTTATGACTAATTTACCTGGCATCTAAATCTTCTCCATAATTCTTTCGGCTCTTCACGTTATATTATTTCCATAGCATCCACTTGGGGTGTAATATAAACGCTATGAACATTTTTACTGTTCCGTATAGAAAAGTACGAAAATAAGGTACTAGAGCTTATGTAAATTTAAAAAAATGTTCATTTAGAAATTTCACCACAGGTGCTTGATTTCATCTATGACGTAAGGTTTAGCCAACATCTGCATTGTAAATAAACAAAACAAAGTTTTTACGAGTAAATCCGTATAAATACAATACAGGTTAATCTACAGGTTTACTCTTAACATACAATTCCATGTGTGGGGGAATATTGTCTCACTAGTATGTGCTCTGACTATTCTACTATATAACAATATTAAATTGTAACCAATTCTCCTCCTCAACCACAACATCCTTTGTGTTTTATCTATGTGACATTGACAAAGTGATATGTTCAACCGGCATGTTCGGACAGCCATAACCAAAAACACCCCAAGGCTAAAAGAAAACAGGGAACAAATGAAAACAACATAAAAAATTACCAGTTACACTTTATTGAAGTAAATATGTCTATATACAATCCCATTATCCATCATGATTTCACTCAATACTGAGATTGATTTTGGATTTTGAAATATACTGATGTAATATGACAGACATATGTCTGTTTAACCGACTTAAAGCTAGGAACATAAAATAACACTTGTGACTACAACGTTTACATTGTCAGCTCCTGTAAAAGAAAAAATAAATTCATTTATTAAAAATATACATTAATAAATTATAAATTCATCAAAGATATATTATTAAATAAAAATAATTTAATATAATTGAACCCTGTCGTGGCACAAGGACACAAAGTGTGACTGTAAGCCAAATGGTTAAGGGTTCGATCCCCACTCCATTACTTCGTTCTGGTGTCGACGCAAAAGCGCGGCGTTGAGTTCCGCCACTCAATACTTCCAGAATTCGGAAAGTGAGGAACGGAGTGTTTTAACACTAGGGAACCACCGTGAAGCTGATATATTTATATTATTATAATACTTTTTCAATTTCTTCCAGAAAATCGTTAAATTAACTTTATATTATTTATATTTCCTTTTAATTCAATATTGTGTTGACAGAAAATATTCAATTTATCATGCCTACAAGTAAATAAACTGTAATAAAGACAAAAAATGATGTGACACATCATCTGACTGTAAATTTCACAGTTATGGGTTTAATTTCCACTCCGAAGAATAAAATATTTTAATTTTCTTATTCAGGTAACGAAACAAAGCACAGCATTGATTGCCTATCAATATGCGGTTCCTAAATTGGGCAGTGTGTAGGGAACACACTATTTTCTAAAACTATGTGCATTATACCCTGCCACTTACTATGCTATGTGAAACAAGAAAGCCTACCATTATAGCATTAACAATATCCGACTGGTTATTCTTGAGGGCGCGGACTGCCTTCGCTCGGGACACATTCGCTTGGGTCATGACGATTTCCACATCCTTCTCATCCACTTCTGTCTCATCTACTCCTTCCTCGTCTTCTTCCTCTGCTATGGGTGCCACTGTCTGGAAATTTTATAATAGGTTAAAATAATATTCTTTATTTTATTCTAAAAAAAATTTGTTAATCAAGAGTAAGATAACATACTTAAATCAAAATGGATATCTGATGTTTAAATTGATTAAACATAATTAAATGTACATAAACCCTAATACATATTTTATATTAAAGAACACCTTAATTTTTTTTGGAATGAAAAAATGATAATTAGTTTTTAATTAAAGGTTACGAAATTTTACTCAATAACTTATTATAAACATTTATCATACAACCAAAAATAATTTAAAAATTAAAAATAATAATTCACATTAATTTTGACACATAAAAAAATCAAAATCATATGGCAACACCACCCAAAAAATATCAACAATATTGTCAGGAAATAAAAAACTACTCACAGTGCCAGCCGTCACTGCATCATTGCCAGCTGCTGCCGTCTCTGGAGCCTTGAAACGTTCAGCGGCAGCCATGGTTGCTTGCTGTGACAGATCCTCAATCTTGGCTTCACCAAACACTATGTAAGTATCCGAATGGGGGTTCTTGTACACATCAGGGGAGTTTATCACAAAGAGAATGTTCTTTGACTTTCTTATTGTCACCCTGTTTACACCTTGCACCTAGAATTTTTGAATTAAGACATGATAATAAAAAAT